>VZDJ01000033.1:123178-183270 GCA_008694505.1 Cyanoderma ruficeps | reverse complement strand
ATTGAATCTTTCACTAGTAAATTTGCAGACAACACTAAGCTGGGAGCGTGTGTCGACGGCTTGGAAGATAGGATGGCTCTGCAGAGAGACCTGGAACAGTTGGATCGATGGGCAGAGTCCAACAAAATGAAGTTCAATGAGTCCAAGTGTCGGGTCCTGCACTTTGGCCACAATAACCCCCTGAAACATTATAGGTTGGGGACGGCTGGCTGGACAGTGCCCAGGAGGAAAGGGACCTGGGGGTTCTGGTCAACAGCCGGCTGAACATGAGCCAGCAGTGTGCCTGGTGGCCAAGAAGGCCAACAGCATCCTAGCCTGGATCAGGAATGGTGTGGTCAGCAGGAGCAGGGAGGTCATTCTTCCCCTGTACTCAGCACTGGTGAGGCCACACCTTGAGTGCTGTGCCCAGTTCTGGCCCCTCAGTTTAGGAAGGACGTTGAGATGCTTGAACGTGTCCGGAGGAGGGCTACAAAGCTGGTGAAGGGCTTGGAAAGCAAGCCATATGAAGAACGTCTGAGGGAGCTGGGGTTATTTAGCCTGGAGAAAAGGAGACTCAGAGGTGACCTTATCACTCTCTACAGCTTCCTGAAGGGTAGCTGTAGACAGCTGGGAGTTGGTCTCTTTCTCCAGGCAGCAACTGACAGAACAAGAGGACACAGTCTTAAGCTGCATCAGGGGAAATACAGGTTGGATATTAGGAAGAAGTTTTTCACTGAAAGAGTGATTAAATATTGGAGTAGTCTGCCTAGGGAGGTGGTGGATTCACCATCCCTGGATGTGTTTAAAAAGAGACCGGATGTGGCACTTGACACCATGATCTAGTTGAGGTCTTAGGGCTGGGTTGGACTTGATGATTTTGAAGGTCTCTTCCAACCTACACATTCTGTGATTCTGTGAAAATTAACACATATCTGTCTCCAAATTTCCCGACACCTTGTGAGATGCCATGTGCTGTAGAGTTAATGGTGTTACAAAGAGACATTGACAGAGTCATGTATTAGACACAAAAATCACTAGACCTTGGAGTGAGGAAAAACAGGGAGTTGTTTTTCCTGTGTTTTAAATTAGAGGGTTTGAAATGTCTTTCTAGTCTGACCTTAAAAAAAAATTATAACTTCCCTGAACATAATCATAGATAAAGGGAGGAAGTAATTTAGGCATATTATTGCAAACATTGTCCTTAAAACAGAGTTCACACAGAAATATAAGAAAACCTTTTGAAATTTAGCATTTAGTGAAAAAGTTGAGCTGTATCTCTGAGATTAGTAAAACTTTGTAAGCAGGGCTTTATTTTTAACCCTTTCTAGCTCTGCCAGCAGCTTTTTCAAAGGAGAAGAAAGGATTCTGTCTGGTCTTGCTGTCTTTCAGTACAGTGGTCAAGGAAGTGAGCAAAAACTGTGGATTTGTTTGTGAAGCTTACATCTTCACAGAAGATAAGCAGAAATTAGATGTTTTGAGTTTCAGAGTGATGATTCAAGTTCAGTTATATCTTTAGAACAAGCAAAGGATTTTTTGTGTTAACAAGATGGTCAGTGTAGTTTGTGGAGAGGATTGGTTGCGCTTCCTCATTTTACATCCATTCCTGTATCTGAGAGCTTTCTACATTTAACTGCAGTACATTTCTGTCTCATCCCTTCAAGCAGATATTTATGACAGAAGGAATCACCATCTAAATTAATTATACTAAAAGAACTCAAGCAAGAACCAAATAATTAATATCTCTGTAGATGAAATATTGGAAGAGCCCCCAGTAGTGACATCCACAGTCTGCCTTTCTGTGGGTGAGAGTACCCCTCCAGTCTCTGAATTTTTCTTCTGTGTCACTCATGAGTAGAAATATTATTCAAGCTAGAAAGAGCCATCCTTTAGGAAATAACAGTTCCAAAAAGGCATTGCTTCTTATCAGGCTGCTCAGCTTTGTCTCGTTGCTCTCCACTGTCTGAGATTTAGCTGTTTGTTGTGGCCTGCTAAAACTTACGTTGTAAAGTTTTGGAAATAGTCTTTTCTACTGCATGTTTTATAGAGTGTAGCAGGGAGTACACTTGGATTTATTCACATGAATGATACCACACAGAACAGATCGCAGTAACAAAAATATTACTGTTATACCTAGAATGTGAGAGGGCAGAACAGGTAGAGATGACCCTCAACTATGCCAACCTAGACTCTATTTCTTATCCTTTTTGCCTGTCATGTTCATAAAATTCTGCATCCTCCTTTGTATTGCAGTTTTTCCACCTATGAAGTGGGTCTAAAAAAACTTTTCTGGTTATCTTTTTTCATGTATGGTGTGAACTCTGCCTGTGCCCCATCCAACAAAACACCTTACAGGGCAAGATGACTAACCAAATACAATTATTACAGATCATAAATATTGCCAATACAAGCAAATCTTGTTCTCCTACCGCTCCTTTAAAGACTGAATCAGCGGGTGACATCCAACTGCCCAAGAGTGAAAGGCTCTGTCCAGGGAAAGAAGATAATTGCAACAGTGACAACCAAGTCCTAATGAAATTCATTATTTACACTGAATATCATTTTCTCCTTAAATACATGACAAGTACATAGAGATATGGCCATGTTTAGTTATTGGGGAAAGTTTAATACTAAAAACATTGTTTATCTAAGGCTGTAGAAGTCTCTGATTTTATGAACATTAGGACCAGCTCTACAGTGGTCTAGGAGACCATTAGAAATTCATTAGAATAAAGAGTCACACAATTGTTGAATATTAATATAAGTACTAATAAAGTGATGCAGACCCTGAAGATTTTTTTCATATTAGGAAGCACAACATCAAAAATACTTAGGGAACTAGAAATACCTTCTACCTTATTATCCATAAAATCTTATGGTCCAAAATTCCACCAATATATGCAGGGGATTCCAGCTTTACACAAGCAAGAATTGTAAAGTACATAATGCTGGTGGGGGATGTCTCCTGAGAGGACAAAATCAAGCCTACTAAGAAGGGAGGTGCAGACAGGACAGCAAGAAGAATTCTGAAATTCACAGATCTAGGGGATTTTCTTTCTAGCACATTATGTTTTAAAAAGTAAAATCTAAATGCTGATGGCCTGCTTTGACTCTGACAGGTGATCTTCCTACAAGGACAATCCAACAAAGAGACAAGACCTCATTCCAGGGATTGCTAGTATGGACCATTTTTATTTACTTTTTTAAACATACAATACTTCTGAGGCAGTTAAAAAGTAAGAACTAGAGTTATATCTAAGGATACAACTTTCAGTCACCAGCATTGCATTCCCGCAGTACATATGTTTCGAAGACAACAATAACCATAGAGCTGGGGAGACACTTGAAATTGGGAAGGTAGTGTAGAAATTCGGAAATGATCATGCCCAGAAGTTTGAGTTCAAAGCCTGTATCCCACATCTTTCTTCAGTTTAATGGCAGCATTGTCATTTTTAGGTTTCCTTTTACAATAAATAAGCTATTTTTCCCAAAGGGCTGGTTTTAGTCACATTTAGGGTAGCTAAGAATGCCTGTTCAGAGACTACAATATTGTTGCAGAATACATTCCTCTGCTGTTTAAGTAAATGCCAAGGCAAAGCTGAGGCATTTAGTAAAAATAATTGTTGAGGCAAAAAGTCTAATAAAGTGGGATGCATCAATTTTATTTATGCTGTCTCAAAAGTCTAGAGTATACACAAGTTGTTTTGCTTGCTGATTTTCACTGAAGACAGATTTTTTTTTTATTATATAAATATTTCCATTCTAAGTGGAATCATTATCACAGGGAAAATTGATCTTACCATCTTCATTCAAAATTGAACTATGATCTTCATTTAAGTGTGACAAAGCAAGAAATTAGCTAAGATTTTGTATCATGCCTACTCAGTCTGGATGTGGTTGCATTTTGGGGCACTTCAATGTGGGTTGATTTTCACACAATATTGAACAATCACCCTCTGAAAATATTTTGGCAATGACTGTCTCATCCAGAAACACTATCCTTGTTCCCCAGCTGCTTCAGAGACCCTGTGTGATGGAAACCAATTCCCACTGGACAGGCGCACACCCCCCAGCCCATGGACTGACAGGAAACCTGTTCTTGGGAAGCTCCCTGGTACTACAGGTGAAAAAACAGAGTGAACACTCAGACAGCTTCACCACAGCCATCCCAGCACTGGCAGCAGTTCTCCTGGGCAGAAAGGTTCAGGACCAGTGAATACTTGAGTGCAATATAGTGATGGATAAGGGAGAACTAAAGGAAGAAAAGAAAAAAAATGAGTCAGTCAGAGTCTTGAGGGTAAAAGCGAATGAATTACTCACTGGAGTGCTACTGAAGAAGATTTAGCCTTGCTTTGGACACTGGACATGACTTAATAAAGGTTTTAAAAACAATAAAGGTTAAAGAGTAACTTTGCTAGTTGGCCTCTGTATTGGGAAATTCTCCAATTCTCTGGCCCCTGTGGAATCACATAGAAAAAAGCTCTGAAATACAGGGACTGCTGCATTCTTTTGTACTATTTTTGCAGAGATCAGGTTACAATAACAAATGGTTTTCTAAAATTCAAAATACAATTATTCAACATTCAGTTGCAGCCCTCAGATGTAACATTCAAGTAAACAGGTTTTTCTCATATGTACAATCAAGGCAATTGTACATTCAATTACACTGGGAGAATTGGCACTTGCAGTGCAAATCTCTACATGGAGCAAGAGATGTGGTTGGTTTACCTTAGTGTAGCAACACTAAAACCAAAAGTGTGGCAAATGACACCATTTTATGTGACATTTATACACAGAAAAGCACTATACTCATCATAGACCTTTTTTTNAGGAAATTGATGGCATAGCTGGGAATTTGAGAGATGCAGAGATTCCTCAAGACCCACAATGATTACTACATACTACCTCAGGTGAGCCATTGCAGTTTGAAAGCTAAATCTTTTTACTGTTGGCCTGGTACTGTGGAGTTGATGCTGTGTCACAGAATCAGAGAATGGTTGAGTTTGGCATGTACCACTGGGGGTCCGCTTGACCAAACCCCTGCTCCAGCAGGGTCCCTACACCTCGTGCAGGCTGCCCAGAGCCATGTTCAGATAGTTTGGCAACACCTCCAAGGATATAGACTCCACAACCTCTCTGGGTAGCCTTTGCCATTGTTCAACACCCTCACAGTTTCCTGAAGTTCAGAGGGAACCTCCGGTTTTTCACACTGTACTCCTTGCCTTTTGTTCTGTCACTGGGCACTGCTGGAAAGACCCAATACTCTTCTACATTGTCTCTTGAGACACTTGTACACTTTAATAAGATCCCTCATGGCTCTCTCAAATGACAGAAATCACAGTTTCTCTGGTGTCTAAATTTCATCTATTAAAACCTGGATGATCCAAATTAGAGAGTGTATTTACACACCTTAGAAAAATTTATATCTCTTTATATACTATTCGTCCCTTCTTCTCCTATAGTTCTCAGTAAATACCTTAAACTAAGGCTCTCTCTCATTCAGTCAACAAGCAAAGATCAATAACTAGATGAAACAAAACATTTGTTGCTTGTCTAATGCACTTCATGTATTGATTAGTTAACTCTGTAAAGTGCTTTGCTTCTTCTGAAAGAGAGGATGAGATGGGAATGTAAGGCAGCCAACCTGTCTGATTGACAAACACAATCAACTCAGATTAACACTTTAACAGTTTATCTGTGGATAAACAGAACTACAGGTAAAGCAGCTCCCAAGATACAAAGGCAGATGGATTGGGAAGGGCTGAGCACCTCGGATGTGCTGCCAAGGAAATGCAGGGGCTCTGTCTCCATGCTGTGCCAGGAAATCCAGAAGATGTGTTTGCAGAGCACAGAACAGGTTGGTCAAGGCTGCTGGGTCTGAACTGGTGGAGCTGGAAAGTTAGCCTGGGCATCTCTCTCCAAAGCTCCAGACAGTCACCTTGTATTTCACACAGCTTGTTAGCTCAGGCTCACTGCTGCCTGGATAAGCCTCTGGATATCTGGATATGCAAGATATCAAAAGTCCCTCTAATATCTTCACAAAGGAAAAGCTGACTATTAAATATACCGTCCTAGCTTTCCAAAGCTGTCAGGCTGACTTTTAATACTGGATATGTTTTTTCAATTTTCTGTAGCATGCTTGTCTTAAAGTATTTGTGCATTGTGCTTCACTGACATAGTTGTTAAGACATCCTTTGGCTCATGTAAAGGGGTTTACTTATCCAGAAACAGGCTTCTCTTTACGTGGGCAGTGATTCATGGGCACTGTCATTAGGAAGTGAATTGAAATCTCTGGAGTGCATCACAACAGGGCTTCTCCAGTCTTTGCTACTTGGGTCAGATTCTATGTCCAGCTGAAATTGCTATTACACTATCTAGATTTCATAGCTGCTATTAACACAAGGTATGCTTTATTAAGCATGAATTCAAAGTGAACCAGGCTCTGAAGTTCAATAATATGCTGAAGAACAAACAGAACAAATGTTTTTATTCCTAGAAGTGTCAGCAAGACAGAGAAGAACATTCGTTTCCACTGTATATCCACCTCAGAAACAGGTGTCTCTTTTAGAATGATAATTCCCTCACGGATTTGATTTTTCCCTTTAAACAAAACTTATCTAGCTTCAGACTTAGACAAAAGGTGGATGAATATTGCTCTGAAATACACGTTTATTCTCAGACTCAATTGTTTTTTACAAGTGCATTGCTGCATATACGTAAAACCTTACAAAAGGAAGGCCTTTTAAAATCATGGCTCAGGACTGTTACTTCAGCTAAATAGAAAAGGACTACAGGAATGTGACTCAGCTGAATTAGAGGTAGAATAACAAGTTGTATAACCATAGTGTGTTCACATCGTGGTGTATGGTTGTGAGGAATGGAACAGAGAGTATAATAGATCTGATAAAGGAGCCTGGTATCTTAGGCCTGATCAAGCAGAAAACCTGGGAGAGACAGACACAGATAAATGCTCCCTATGGTAGAAGTGACCAAGAAACATGTTGTGAAACTTTGTAATAATTACCAAATAATTGATGTAATGAAGAATGTATAACCAATGGGAAATTGTTACCAAAAATAGAACCCTATATAAGTGCAATACAAGAAAAACCATATATAACACCTTGTATGCTCAATAAATTTGGCTTCTGATCAGAACTCGGAGAGCCCCTGCCTCTCAATCGCTGATATATGGTGGTTGGTTGAATGATGTTTGTTGTGATTTAAAAGTATGTAACTAATAAAGGCCTAACTGCTTTAAAAGGCCTGGGTTTTGCAATAAAGTGGCTCTCCTTTGCACCTGCCTGGGGACTCTGCCTCACTATGGACCCTCACTCATAGTCCATAGCATAAAACTTGCTGGTTAAAAGAAATTTTTCCAACCTGCCGTGTACTGCCAGGTGCAGCTGAGGTATCTTCACTACAGCGGGGCAGCTTTGCTCAGTGCCAAGTGCTCCATGCTCTCCTGCAGTCTGTTAGGATTCCTGATGTCAGCCAGACATCCCAGAAGAACTGTGTCCTGGCCATCAGCCCCCACTGTAAGCAGCTGTGCTGCCGCATTCCCTGGACACACAGGTGCACAGCCAGGGCCAGGGGGCAGCTTGCAGACTGGCCTGGCCTGCTCTCCCAAGGACACTGCAGGCGGCACATCCTCTCACAAACTCGCTCACAGTGAAAGCTACAAATTGACAAGCAATTAAGCTACAGATGGGGGGGCAGCTGTGGTCTATCAGGTCCTTGATAGTGTTTGCTTTTGCACTGCAAAGAGAAGTTTTGGCTGGAAGTGAGAGAAGCCATGTGCTTGTCACAGGGATAAGGTTCACAGGAAGACCCAGGACAAAGTGTGAGCCTTGATTTTGGCTTCACATCTCCCCTTATTCCAAAGGAAAACCAAATGGGGTCAGGTTTCTGTAAGGGTGTGAGATGTGCTGAAAAGGTGCCGCTCTTTGGAAGTTACCACAGAATAGCTCCTTGCCTTGGAGTGATTTGGTTCTGAGCTCAGATATCCAGCAGGACAAGGAGAACACCTCCCCCCAGAATTACCCTGGATCCATAAGAACACATAAAGAAGGAGGTTTTGGTGAAAGGGTGGCACTTTACAGAATGACAGAGATCTGACAGAAAAGCAGTTTGGCTACTGAGGGAGAGGAGGAACAAGGAGAAGATGGATGAAAGGCGATTATGCAAGCAGGGTCTGTGAGGCTAGTGGCTGGCAAGGAGTGGGTGTGTAACTATAGTAATTAGTGCAGTGTAGGACTTTCATCTGGGGGGCTTGATTAGCATTGGGAAGCACCAGCAATTGTTCAAGTGCATTCGCTTTGTGCAACTCCAGTCTACAGGAGTTGTGACTGACTTTTAAGAATTTACAAGAAGAGGCTATTCAAATGCCAGGTCTGCTTCCAGTTACTCAGTTTTCACAAATGTGAGAAAACTATGTTTCTGAGTCATACCTAGCTTTGTCTTTCTTGCATGCCATGAAAAGATTTATTTTCTATTTTAATAGAATACTTGCAGCATTCCTACTTTGTTGTGTCTGTAAAGGGATTGTTGGCCCTTAATGGCTCAAAGCCCAGTAACTCACTAACTCATTCTGGGGGTATGTCCTAGAGTGACTATGGTGCCTGTATCCCCAATCGTCTGTCCTATGTGCGCTGTGTGTTCTGTACCTTTAAGACTGATTCTGAGAGTGAGCAGGGAAGAAGACGCTCGCAGTTTGTTTTGAAAAAACACTTTTCACTCCTCCTAACTTTTTCTTTTTTTTCTTCTTCATCGTCCTTGGGTTGTTCGTCGGATGCATGGACAGTGGGGAAAAGAGAGAGGGTTTTTTTTACCCTTTTTAGTTAGTCTAGCTAGCTGAGGCAAAAAAAGCTTCCTGGACTTTTTTTTTTTTTTTCTCCCCTTTTTTTTTTCTTGGGACTGTTTAAATCTGCTCTGGACTGAAAACCCAGGGGAGCACCAGGACCTGCACCTGTGGCGCACCGGGCCTGGACCACGGCATTTTCCAGTGCTGAAAGGGACCGGGACTGATAAGAGACTGAGAGAGCTGAGCTGACTCACGGCAAGGACTGTCTCAATTTTGCCATCCCTCTTCGGACCAGTGAGAGGTTTTATTGTTTCGTATTATTCATTCCTTATGCTTGTGGGCAGTTTGTTTGTTAAATAAATAGTTGTTTCCACTTTTCTCCGAGGAAGTTCTTTTCCCGGACCGACTGGGGGAGGGGCCATTTAGGTTTTGCTCTGCAGAGGAACCCCCATTCAGAGGTTTCCTCACAAATTTGCCCTAAACCAGGACAGGGTACTTTGCTTCCAATTAGCTCCGTTGTTGTGTACCAGATCCTAACACCCCACATTTGTTATGATCATGACTGCTTAAATTCTTCATTTGCCATTAGGCTGTGTTTCCAGTCATGCTCCTAGGCTACATAAGTACTTTAAGAAGAGGCAGCCTATTCTGCCCATTGTACAGCAGCAAGGCAGGTATTCCAGAAATATTTCAAGTTTCAGTTGTTTGGGTCTTGTAATGATACTATTTTATTCATCCCAGAAGCTTCTCATTCTATTAAGCCTTCCATTCATCTACTCCTTTCTAGAGATGTCCAATGTTAAATCCACAGTTACCTAGGCTCTCCAAATAAATAACCTGAAACAGAACATGACTATAAAGTTGCTCGAAGTCCTAGCTACTCTCTGGCAAAACCTGGTAGAAGTCCCCTAATAGTGTATTTTATCCAAATCAGGTTATATCAAGGACAGATTTTACAAGAAACATGGAAATTATCACTGACATACAGCAACTAGAACTCATAAGCTGCAATCATTAAAAGATCTATAGAATAGAAAGAAATAGAATCATTTGGGAAAATATGCAGGAATTGATGGTAAGAAAGACCCTGTCCTCTTGAAAGACAGCTTGCCTCAGGAAAGCCCCCTTTCTCCTCCCCAGTGAGCTACTAGTACTTAGACAACTGCTTCCAACTGCTGAATTTCCAGATAGGAGCTTTTAACCTTCAGAAAAAACATCTAATCCTTTTACCCTACAAAACGGGGTTTTTTTTTCATGAGGAGCAAAGAATCATTAGACATAGCACAGGGACATTTTTCTGTAGAGTTTAAAGCCAAACTATTCTTTAAAATGTAGCTATTCATCTTTCTGGGTCTGGCCTCCACTCTACCCTCTGACACTATTGTAGAAGAAGGAGGTGCCATTAATTATCAGCCAAGTCCATGCTGCCCATGTGTGATGGCCCACGGGAATCAAGCCAAGACTCAGCTCCCTGGCTGTTTCTCCATGGCACAGCATGGTGCAGGAGCTGGAGAAACAAACCAAGTTATCTTCCACAACACTCCCATCACAGGGCTAATTAATACATCTCTCTTATTTGTACACAGATCTGAGCTGCACTGGCTAAAACTCTGATAAAAGAGCAGACAGGGAACACTGGTTATAACAGAAAACTAAGGACAACTACAAACAACTTTTGGGATATTCTAGATAGTCTTAGCAATTGAAGAAAAATTGTAACCCTTCACCATCGTGGCTATTAATCAGGAAACTCTTTGGGTACATTATAGTAGATAGGATTTTTCAAGTGTAGACATAAAGTGGTTTCTGAAGGAACCAAAATATGACTCTTCTACCTCAAGGTTTCATGAGCCTCTGTAAAAGTAGTCAATCCTCAAAAGTATCACAAAAGAAAGGAGTAATTTTCCTAAAGAATATGATTATGCTGACAAAAACAGTTAATTCCTCTGGGAAATTCTGGCAGATTTTTAAAACCAGCCTTTGATATTTGCTAGCAGAGGTATAATTATTCATGATCTTCTGAAGGTTGATTAAAAAAGAAAACCCTACAAAAAGACCAGTTGCTCTTTATTACATACAGTATCTCTTTGAAACAAATTCAGTAGAATCCTCTTGGGTTTATTCCTAATTGGTTTCACAGGCTGCTCCCAAAAGGGAAACATTTTTGAACAGAATTCCACTGGGATCTTTTCATCATCTTTGCATAATTGTGATCATATATCATTACTGAAAACCTGTTATATTTCTAGCCCCAAGTTTGATGTAAAGCATTTTTCTTCTGATTTTCTTATGTTAAGCTTCAGATGCAGAAAAGACCACAGGCAGCTTGTGGGCACATTATGTATGGTATTTGATAAGCGACTTGTGCTCGAATAAGAGAATATTTAACAAACGTCCTGTGATTTATAAATGAAAGAATGAAATCATGAGAGAAACAAATTTACAGGCAAAGCATATTCAGCAGTGCTCTCATTGCTTTCACAGCTCACACTCATATTTATTATGCATTACTTGGAGCTACTTATTTTGAGAGGGAAAATTGCACCTTGCAGACAACTTCACTGTATTGCTAAGTACCAAGATCATATTTTTCCTTCCTACTTATCTCTGGATTGAAAATGAATTNTTCTTTTTTTTTTTTTCATTTTTCCATGACAACCAAGCATTAACATTGGCCAGTAGGTCTCTGAAGACACTGCAGCTAATCCACACTATTCAATACACATGGTGGACAGTCTCAGTTAGCAGATCCTTGAAGCCTGGTATGGGTCCATAAAAGGACAGGATTCTTCTAAAAGGGCTCTTAAAGATCTAAACAAAATGCCCATATAACTCAGCTGCCAGCTAGAATATTTCCTGGTAATAAGAAGCATGTTAAGAAACAAACAGAGGTCAACAACACAGTTTGTTGGTGGAGATCCAGACAAATCTGCAAATATAAATTCAAAAGGTACCAAATTGCTCCTGCTTTTTTTAAGGTTTTAAAGTTTTCATAAACATGGTGTAAAATACTCATACTCAGCTGTAGAAGTCTTTTCTTGGGGCTAAGCCAATGATCCAAAGTGACAAAACAAGGAGTAAATTGCCGCTTGTCATCTGCAGAATAAAATGATCAGATTGCTAGAGCTAAAAACGCGCACATGGACGTTGGAATGAGCCTTATAGAACACAAGGACTTTTTTAAGCAACAATGACTGAAATGCCTGTTAAGACCCTAATGCTGAGATTAATATTTGCTTCAGATTGCAACAAGAAGGAGTAAACAAATGAACAAAAACAAAAAATCAAGAACGTCCCTTCAGGGACGTTCTCATGGAGAGCTGGCAACTATTCTGTCCTCAAACTGATCAAAAATGGAAATACAATGTGGAACAACTGAAACCAATGGACAAAGTGGCTTGAGCAGAGTAGCCTTTCAATCCAAACGACACCACTTGACATGATGGTGTTGCCCACAGAGCTAAAAAAACTGAAAGAGCAGACATTCAATCAAAATATCCTCCTCAGTAATGGGAACTTTATAGAGGTTCAAGCACATTGACCCGAAGGGACACCAACAGTGTGAGAGCATCACTCTTTAGCTGCCAATACAAAATTGGTACAAAGGGCAGAGAATCAGGACCAGTACATCCAGACCATATCTGAAAATATCACTTCCCATTGTTGTAAATAACCTCTGTGTATTAATTTGTGCCTGAGAAATAAAGGATTTACAGGCAGGAAAAGAGACATTTGTTGAGAAGCCTCAGGAGAGGGGGGCAGAACTGGGGAAGATTTGGAGCCATCAGCACATGAATGAATGTGGCTCGGCTGGTAATAAACTAAGCCAGCATGCTTGATGGCCGAAACATCTGCCCAGAGACGGGATTGAATATGCAATGGACATCCTCCTCTGTTTCGTCTGAAAACCCACTCAGAAATTGAATATGGTCTACAGCAGACACTCAGACATCTTTGTGTTTTCTCCTAAAAGCCCACTAGGAAAAATAAGAATCCCAAAAGGGGGCCGATGAATACCAACACCCGAACAACTGGACAAAGAAAAACCCTGCCCCAGGGAAAATAAAAAGTATAAAAACTGGACCTTGAGTGGTGGGATTTTGGGGTGAACAAAGGGGAGACACGGTGCGATAGAGGCCTATCTCACATTTCACCCTCAATTTGATAGAATTTATCTTTATTGTGGCTGTGGTTTTTATTTGTTTCCACACTCGCTGTAATGTGAAAATAATTTTTATTTTTATTATTACAAGTTGGCTCACCGTATTTATAACACCATGTAGAATGCTAAAACTGCACACGTTATGTGTGCATGACCACTCCCAGAAAAATCCAACCTATTTATTCTTTCCTAATGCAGAAGGAAGAGCATAAGAAAAAAATCTACTTGCAACTTACCAAGTTGTCTAAGGCACGATTTAAAAAACAGAAAGAATTAATGTATTACAAGATCACTCAGTGCAAAGTGCAGAGAAGCACACATGATCATCTTTATTCTGTATTTGAACTTCATTTTTCTAATCCCTAAGGCACTTCTAAATGACTTTCTAATAGGAAAAAATTTGTTCTCTGGGGTAAAAGTTTTCAATTGCTGTGATTTTTCTCTCACTACCTCAAGGATAATTATCTTCTCTAACAACTGATACATTGTCTGCTTTGAATCTTCCACCTTCTTTGACCAAGGAGTTCAACTTAATAGAAGAAGTTTAATCTTCCCTTCCATGGAGTTTCAATAATGTTTTAATTTCATTTGTCTAGAAAGTGATCAAGTCTAGCACTTTCACAGAATCTGCTTTCAGTAGCTGTCACAAAGATTAGCCTGTGGGAGATTATCCCTGACCACAGCACGGGACAGCAGTCTGTGCAGACGGACAGGAACAGCACAAAACTGTGGCAAGCAAAAAGAAAACATCCATCGAGGACCATTAAGCTAAAAAGATATTGTCTCCAGTTCAAGAATTCCTACGTTTGCACATTTATGCAGGGTGGAGGAATATTCAGATGAACTGACACCTTTGCGTTGTTCCCCTTCTCTTTCTGAGGGCTACAGTAAGAATAATAATATTACAACTGTAACCACATCTTAGTATCTGAACTGCTTGAAAATCCATGTTCCTTTTGTGCTCATTCATTTTGTTTTCTCCTGAGCTCCAGTCTATTTTACTGCACTATTTCTAACTGGTTTTGAAATTGTCCAGCCTAAGGCAGTCAGTCAGTCTGTGCAGGGACTCCATGTAGAAGAAGTCTTGATCATCTCTTGATGACATGTAGTCTAATTAGGAAATCAGGTAAGGGTTGACAAGACAGCAGGAGCAAAATCCATTAAAAACAACCAGGACTTAATTAATTTTCTTTGGAAAATAAAAATTAATTTTCTTATTATTTTTTCTTTTTCACAGAGTCTGCTTTATCAGAAGTCTTGTGCCCTGAATCATTATTTAAACTTATGGTTTCAACCAGCTCTCAGAGTAACCTGTTTAATATCATCCTGGCTGAGAGAAGACTCCTCAGCAGTTTTGTACTTCCTTGACTTTCAGCTATGCAACTGTTTTGAAGTCAGGAAATTTGGAATCTAATTGTGCAATAGCATGGTTGTTAGGATTATTGTTACTAACAATATTAATGTGTTATGCACTAAGACAGACTATTTATTGTATTTTATTTTAGAAATTAACTTTCTCACTCTCTTTTTGTATTCAAAATAGAATTTCTCTGAAGTGAAACAGAATGAAATGTCAGGGGCGTGAATGATCACAAACCCCAAAGTTTAGGCTTGCATATGCATAGATTTGCTCTAGGAATGTCCTCATCCTATGAAGTAAAAGTGCATCTCAAAGAAAAAAGAAAAAAAAAGCTTTAGCATCAAGATTGCTCAAAACAACTCAGTAGTGAAGGAGAAGGGCAGAACTCTAAGCCCAGAAGACTAAAATCATGGAGCAAACAGATTCAAGGGAATTGAGGCTACTTAAAGCTTATGTACAGTAAAATAGGCTGTGTGGACTTTGTAGATTCCTTTTGCACTTTATTCCCTAAGGCTTAGTGACAACATGCTTGTGTGTTTTCTTGCATGGCTTTGGATGACCAGTCACCTCTCAGGAAGGTTTTAGGAAGGGCTGAATAATTACTCTTGATATTTTGCACCATGTTGACATAAATGAAGACAAACCTCTACTAGAAACGGAGAAATGTAATTCCATGTAAGTGTATTTTAAAAAAGCTGTCAAAGCAAGTTAGCTCAGTAGTGAGTCCATCTTCATACATCATGGTCCTAATTTTTGTATATACTCAAGAACAAATTTCAACAACATAAAGTAACACAGGTTAACTATAATCAGTATTTCTCACCCCAAAAATGTTTGCATTAACATAAGGAAGTTTAGCAAAAGCTGTATTGTAATGGATGGCTAAACAAGATCCATATTAAAACCAGGAAATACTGGTATTACCGGTCTCCAAGAGGAGAAAACTCCAAGCTTTATGTACGATGATACCCTGCATAGTACATAGGCCAGATAAGAACAGAAACAGAAAAGTTCTTCTCTACCAAATAGCATTTTAATCCTACTTCTCTTTGCTTGGGCCTGGGAAAGTGGTGTGGTGCAGCCAAGGACACCAGCCTATTTCAAAGCTATTAAAATTATTAGTTGTGATTAATCAGACTTCTGAGAAGGTGTGAGGGATGCCTGTTTGTGGACTCGCACACTCCTTTGAGCAAGGATCTAGCTCACATCCTTCTACTCTGGAGCACAGGTAGAGGTGGATGCTCTCAAGCTGTGCCTTGTGGAGTACTGAATACAACCAGGCTGTGCTCCTCAATGCCAGAAGTTTTGAGCACTTAGGTGTGAAGAAAGAGGATGAGAACTTGCACTAGCAGGAAGTGTTGAAGTGAATCTCAACAGACCTATCAGGTGAAGCACATAAAAAGACAGGACATGGTGCAAATCTGGAATGATACTATAACAGGGAAATTCAGAAGTCACATGTCCTGCAGCTGTCCTCAGCTGGCTTAAATGCTTGTGCATCCTTGGAACCGCGCAGCTACCACCCCTCACGGAGACTTCTGGAACAGATGCCCCCCAACACTCCACTGCTGTGCTCTGTGTTCTGTTCCATTCCTGAAAGCTGGAGGTCATTAGACATCTTTAAAAAATCAGGGGAAAAAAAATCACTGAAAGAATCAGATTTGATCAGCTCAGCCAGCAGAAGAAATACTGCATTTCTTTCCCTTCTCCCGGTCTTGAGCTTCCAGAAAGCAATGTTCTGCCGATTTATTTCCCTAGAGACAGGGAGCTAAAATTGTCAGAGAGAAAAGGAAATAAAAGTTATGCCTGCATATGACAACTATGGCTGGAAAAAGCAATAACAAAGAAATGAATGTTTCTTGTTTATACTTGTTCAATTCAATTAGAACACAAGATGTTTGTTTCTTGTAAAGTTAAATTCTGCTCCATATAACAGACACATAAATGTAAAATAACCCTGTTTGCACCAGACCAAAACCAACAATAATGTTCTATAAAATTAATTTCCAGATTCTTATGAAAGCAAGTAACTTTTTAATAATATGTCATGGTATTATTTATTTGCTATGATTTTAATAACAAATGAATTTTTTAAATAAGGTATATATTCGAAAAAAGGGTACAATCTCATTTTTGGTATGAAATTTGCAAGAATAACTTCATACAGCTGTTTACATGACACTTTTGAGTTACTGTGCAGATTTTTTACCTTTTATTGCTATGATCCTGACAGGTCCCTTCCAACTCAGCACATTCTATGAAAAGATAAAAAAAACATGGGAGAGAATGCTCCCCCTTGGCTGAATGGGAGAGAAATTCCACACTGTGTGTATGTTACTCATCACATCTAATTAAGAAGCATCTCAATATTTTTGCTGACAGTGAAACTCTGTTAAAGGCAGTTCCTGCCACAAGGACTAATTCAAAATATGGGTTAAAAAAAAAAACCATTAAGCCCATCAGACAGAATTAAAGCCCAAAGGATAATGGGGCCAAACTTAGAGGAGTTCTGTGCTCACAAAGCAGCTCTAAATTTAGGGGTCCTAAATTTTCACTGGTAAGCCTTTCTACACGGCACACTGAGGCTGGGCTGTGCCAATGGATTGTGCCAATGGATGATTGTGCAAATGGATTGTGCTGATGGTTGATTTTGCCAATGGATTGTACCAATGCAGGATTTTGCCAATGGATTATGCCAATGAATCATGTCAATTGATGATTGTACTGATGGATGATAGTGCTGATGGATCGTGCCGATGGATTGTGCCAATGGATCATGCCAATGGATCGTGCCGATGGATTCTGCCAATGGATCATGCCGATGGATCGTGCCGATGGATTCTGCCAATGGATCATGCCGATGGATCGTGCCGATGGATTGTGCCAAGGGATCGTGCCGATGGATCGTGCCGATGGATTGTGCCATGTAGCTCCGGGTGCTGCAACTGTGTGTGTGTGAGAAGGCGACAGTGAACACAGGCAGGCAGAAGGCATTGGCAGGCACAGAGTGTGGAGAACAGGGTTTTCTATGTGTTCTAGGGTGACTATGATGCCTGTATCACCAATCGTCTGTTCTGTCTGTGCTGTGTGTGTGTTCTGTACCTTTAANTATGCCAGGAATGTTTAGCTTATGGTTTTTTCGTCCTACCCTGCGTCCTAGCTCCAGCAGCATGTTTTGGGAATTTATGAATAATTGCACCCGCTTTGTTAGAGGAGGAAGAGGGGATGAAGTTTTTCAGTCTTGCCTGTCCCTCTTATCTTTTGAATCGGTTACATCACTTTTGGGGAATGTTCAGTGTCCCCTGAGTGTTAAAGATACCACCTTCCTGGTATTTCATCTGGTGAGCTTCCTCTATGTGGTTTGCAGTCTTTCTAGAATGAGGTCTGAGATTTCCAGAGGGGCTGATAAGACCCCCGACCCAGAAGTAGGCCCTGAAGCAGGCCCAGGTGTAAAAAACCCTGAGTGGTGTGGAGAATGGGAGGACATAGGCCAAACCCTGAAGGAATTTTCTGACCCTATAGCCTGGGACTTTCCATGTGAACACATTCAGAACCCAGCTGTGGTGGGGAAATACTTGAGAGAAAAGTGCCAGGAAGATTCCAAGGACAAAAGGATTGTTGCGATAAGCTGGGCCTTGGCATACGCTTATCGCACACTGCTGGATACTGTAGGGCAGCAGATGGAGGCAGGGGGGCAGGGAGATAAATTAGCAGCTACCCCAGTCACTCAGACAGCAGCTGAACCGGGCAGTGAGCCTAAGTCAGCAGCTACACCAGATAGAGAGCCTAAGGCAGCTGCTAAACCAGACAGTGAGTCTAAGACACTGGCAGTCGCTGCCGGAGCAAAGAAGAAACACAAAACAGATCGACCAGTGGATGATGACGATGCAGATGAAGGACCCTCGAGGACTCCTGACGACACCCAATCAGATACTGACCAAGCTAACACAACAACAAATGCCCAACCAGCTGGCACAAGATCAGGAGCCACTACTGAGTCCTTTTCCCTGAAGGACCTTCGAGGCCTGAGAAAGGATTACACTCGGCGATCGGATGAATCTATAATTAGTTGGTTAGTCCGTCTTTGGGATGCTGCAGGCGAGGCTACAATGCTGGATGGCACTGAAGCGAGGCATCTGGGATACTTGTCACATGATCCAGTCATCGACCAAGAAATGATGAGGGAGGCTACCCCTCGCAGTCTCTGGGAACGGGTCCTGGGAAGTGTGGCACAAAGATATCTGTGTGCAGATGATCTCTATATGCAGCAAACCCAGTGGAAGACCATAGAACAAGGGATTCAACGCTTGAGGGAAATGGCAGTGGCAGAGATTATCTTCTCAGATGTCCTAAACACTAGGAAAAGTAATCTTGCTTTATTATCCCATATTTGTAGGCTAGACCAATACATAAGTGATTTAATAACAGCACACACAACTTCACTAACACTTTTATGGACAGTTCAATGAGAAAAGGAGACAAAACTTATTTCTAAGATTCATTTTAATATACTTCTTCTGACTTTATTGCATGCAGGCAAAAAGTGTACAGGTAAGCTTAACAAGAGATGGACAGAAGATAGTTGACACCATTTTCTTCACTGCCAAAGAAAAAATACAAGGAAATATTGCCTCTGCAACTACATTTGAATTTTGGATTCTAGATGAGAAATGGTTGATCTGCTTATGTGATACCAAAATTGTTGCCAAATCCAACAACTGTAAGCACGCATCCCCCAGAAGCTCTGCCCCCTTTAGATTTCCCATGCATTCTTGCAGAGGCCAAAATACCTTGGCAATTTGAATTTTCATTTAATTTCATCTAGTATGTGCTATTTGAACAAACAGCAGAACATCGTGGTGCAGACACAAAATTGTTTATCTAAATAAAAAATAAAATATCAATTATTCATGAATAACCGGGCACTGAAGGATGTATAAGTTCCTGCACCAGTATGGAAGCCAAATTTGTGAGTTTTGGGCCTGAGCATCCCTTGTGAGCTGTACTTTAATTGGAGTTGCATAAAACATGGCAGTATTGATTCCCAAGGGCCTGAGCAAGTGTTTAATTTGGTTCAGATTCAAACATTGTCTTATACACTGCAGAGTTTGTTGCAATTTCTTTTGACAAGAAGTTGACACAGGATTATATTTTGAAGATGTCTGCCTGTGTTCTCTGTAACTTGCAATTTTTAATACTTGCTACAGTTAATGGGATTGGTGCATATATATTTATTTTGTTTCAATAGAAGCCCACCCTCTTGTTACCTGCAGAAAAAAAAAAACCAAAAAAAAAACCCCTCCTTCATATCTCTGAGTGTTATTTTCTACTACAGAGCAAAAACTCAGACTGGAGATAATAGATGACAACAAAGCCAAAACTTCAGGAATATTTAGAAAATTTCTGACTACATATCAAGATTGAGGCTTAAAGAGGCCTTTTTAATTTTACAGACTGAGAACCAGAGGGACAGAAACTGACACCAGCACATCAAGAGTGGGATGAGAACAGACACCTTCCTTCTCTCAAACAAGAGCAACATAGGGCAATAGCAAGCACATTTTGTACGTGTCCTCAGATGTGTATTTCCACAGCAGATAAGCTCTGGATGAGAAATTCACAAAAATCTGAATATAACAGGGATGCAAAAGAACTTCTGACCCAAATTTATCCCATTATCTAGTTATTCATCTGTTCAGTTACACCATCACTGATTTGATATATCCTTACCTTGGAATTCCTGAGACAAATAATGTTTTGAGTGTAACTGAGTAATAACTAAGTGATTCACAGAGACACCTCTGAGAGCTCCTCCTAAACAGTCCTTGCCATTCACGCAGCCCATTTCCCAGATTTTTTCAGACTGGCAAAACACAGAGCACTCATCAAAATAGCCACTGAAACCTGTTCCTGACTTTAGATCTTCCAGCTAACTTGAAGATGCACATTAAAACCTGCCACTGAGGACTATATGTATGGTCTTATGACTCCTTTGGAGTCACCTTATAGATAGGCCAACAATCTAATTATATTTCTCCAGGTATATAGATTTTATGTATTTCTCTCTGAACGAAATTCTGACAGTAACAATCAAAACAGATAAGCAGCCTTAACATGTTTGGTGGGCTCTAGGACAATATAAGCAAGTCTCTAAGAGCTACAGTTTCCTTCTTTTCTCCTTTGCAAAGGAACACATTCAAACAGTAATTGCTTGCTCAAAGTGCAAGAAAATTTTCAAATAATTTGTGATGTGTGACACCTCCCTTATGAAGTGAGAGATTTGTAATATTCTGGGTGTTATTTTTTAATTAAAGCCAAAGACCAATCCAGATAAATATTTTTTTATTCTTCCAATAATATACAAGTAATCCCCAGCAACACAATGCTATGAACTATTTACCTCTTAAACAACAAGGAACTGCAAAACATAAACATATTTTGTACTTCTTCACTGCAATACATGAATAGAATATGATTGATGGAAAGATCTCTTCAGACAAACTAATTTTTTCTCTTTTTTTCCTTTTTTTTTTTAACAATCTTTGAAGTTATGCTGCTGGAAGTGTACAATGTGAAGCAAATAATACTTAGGAGTTCCTGTACTGTGTGTACTGTACACAGAATGAAAAGCCTACTAGGGGGTTTATTATTTTAAAGTTCCGCTTGGCTTATTAGGATTGCTCTCATCATAGTACTGGGTAAAAGGAACAAGGAACTCTTGTTGTTGTTAGCTAGAAAAAGTCACTAGAGAGAAATAAAAGACCCAATTACTTTAACTCAGGTTTCCACATGGTTTGGACTACAAACTTTTCCAGCATGGATAAGAACACACCAGAATCACATCAGCACACAAATTTTAGTAAAATGAAAGTTGGGCCACTTTATACATCTTTGATGGATTGAAAACTGTTATATAACATTGAGTTTAACAGTCAACCCTCTTCTTTCATTTTAACTTCCTGATACCATTTGAGCTGTAAATCAGAATGCACATGGATACAAAGCAAAAGTAGCTCACCAGCTTTGTGACTTGATTTTTACGCTGTGGAGCTACTCCAGAGCTTTGACTGTGTATATACTTTACTGTATCAGGACAACAATGAAGTCTGTACAAATTCTCAGAAAGCAAATATAATAGGAAGAGAATATCTGGTGAGTAAACTAGCCTTAAGGTAGGTTTTCATTAGGATCTGAGTAGTACTGAGCTAAGTCTTGATTTTTTCCTAAGCTTACCCTTACAGAATTTCCCCTCAGCTAAGAGGAATTCTGTTCAGAAACTGCACACAAAAGACAGTGATAGACACAATGAGAGCACTGCCTGATTTTTATTGGTTGAAGGCAATATCTTATCCTTGAAGCCAAAGTCAATGTACTTATGCTGCTGTGCACCTGCTGAATCCTTTTTCTCATCAACTTGCAACCTCAAATGTGACTCCAAAGAATGATACCTCCTGCCATATCAAAGGCAGCAAGTTGGGAAAAATGCCTTGTTTGATCACATGGCCAAGAAATACCCAAGGGACATCCTGATAAGACCACATTACCATCTGCTGGAATTTGATACTGGAAATGCTGCTGCCAGACACTGATAAACAGACATGAAATGAAAGGCAAAAGCAGTAATTTTACAGAAAGTCTTTTATTTTCAAGAAAAGAGATCACCAATAGCTTTGATTCTTTTAAGGTTTTACTTTAATATTGGTATGTTTGGGACCTGTACTTCTGTCTGCATTTTTAATTCCTGACAGTAACTTCTTTCATATGTCTCAAAGAACAAAAAGCCAGATGCAGGTTTTGTGAATTGGAAAAACCATTTCCTTATTTGATATCTGTGATTTATATCACTGGAGGATTTTACACAAATAGAACTGAGATCAGGTTTCAGTCTTTAAAATGCTCTTTCTTGGGCATCATATAGTGCTCATCTACTATCAGGATTTAAGCCAGTTGCTGCTACCTAGTGAGTTACAAGAACTGGACATTATCTGTACTATCAGACAGCCAGGAAGCCACCAGCACAGAACCCTGAAGATGCTTTAGCTCTGAGGAGGTAGGAACAGAACCTGTAGCCAAGGTCTGTACACCACACTAACTCACTCTGGGATGCAAAGATGGTCAGTTCATCCTGCTGGACTGAGGTGTTGTTTGTGTTGTCTCCTCAAATGACAAGAACCACTTGTGACTTCTGTTCCCTGCATCCACAGCAGCCTCTGTTGCCTAGGGTGTTGCGAAGAAAGAACCAACTATCAAACGCCACCAATATGATTAGGTTTGATCTCCCAGTTTATTATTTTTCCCTATATTTATATGATTTCAAGGTAGAAGCAGGCACAGCTAAACAACTTGTGATTGGTTAAAATCTTACATTCAAGCATCCTAAGTAATTGTTCATTGGTTCTTGTCTCTGGCAGCAAATTCTTCTTTGTTCTATAATATGAATAGCATTTCTGTCATAAAATATCTGTGAGAAGGTACAGCAACTTGTTACATGCTTCTGCGAGGAGGCATCCGCAGAAGGGATCAACTAGTTATCTCATTTGCTACTTTCTTGCTAATTCAAGGCAATGTAGAAACAGTACTGCGTTTAGCAGGCACAGTACAAAACCTCATATTGTTCCCTGAAAGCAGGGATTGTTCAAACCTTCGATCAAATTAAGGCCTCTCTCGTCTAAATATTCTTCAACAATAGGGGGCTTCAAAACAGCCTGGGGTAACACCAAATGGCCAAGACATCACCCCCTACTACAAAGGAAGGCCATTAATTTATCACTGGTTCACTTTTAGCAAATAAATTTCTCCCATGTCTTTAACAATAGAGGTATTTAAGAGCATGAAACAATCGAACACAAACATACCACTTCAGTATCTGACTCCTCTGGATTGAGGAGACCTCAGTGTATGTGATCAGTCATTAAACTCCTCTGGGAGTTCTCAGTTCAGCGTTCTTGTTCTCATGTCAGAGATTTC
Source organism: Cyanoderma ruficeps (assembly GCA_008694505.1). Lineage (NCBI taxonomy): Eukaryota > Metazoa > Chordata > Aves > Passeriformes > Timaliidae > Cyanoderma > Cyanoderma ruficeps. The sequence goes on along the minus strand of VZDJ01000033.1, from coordinate 160,002 downwards.
ATACATAGAAGCAGACAGAAATTATGATTTTTTTGCAATTGAAATCTCTCACTGTTGCTGATGACAGAGACAGGAATGCAACAAGAACACACCGACTTCATGCAGAAACAGCCAAATTTTATTGTTGGGTGCCCCTTATATAGGGGCTTCAAATTTCCCACATTTACAAACACAATTGGTCAAGGGTTTTACTGCGCCCAGCTCACTGGCCAATGATATGGGTGCATTCCTGGGGTCTCCTGTTTGAGTTTGAATCTGACCTATCAGCCACATGCCAAGGGATTTGTTTACTTCTGTCTTCTAAAGAGCTGGGCTGGTCGAGCTGGTTTCTCTTAAGCCAAATTATAGTAGTGTATGGCTGTGCAGCTATAGACCAGCTGTAGCTGTCATCATCTCACATTCCATATACAGTCAAATCAGAAAAACAGTAAGACATACAACAGAACTTATTTCCACCTTAGCTTTTTTTTTTTTTGCAGCACAACAGACTACTACACGACTGTTGTAGTTTCTGTACACTTTATAGCAATTTAGCAAGTTACAAACCCATAAATATTCCTAATCTACCCACAGCAAATTCTTATTTTGCATGAACCTAATGTATCATCACAGGCTTTTCATAGATCCAGATGAAACCTCCCACTTTCACCTTTACAGGTAAGAAGAAGTTTTTATGACAAATAAATATTAATATCCTTCTTTTGATCAGCATCTTGTTTAAAAAGCCACAAATCCAGATGTTCTATTAGAGTCTCTACGACACTGATGACTTTCCACATGTTTGTTGTGGCAGAAATCATATAGATACTGCCCAATTGTCACCAGAGTTAGACTTGAAGATTGCCTTCCCTGCTAAAACTGTCTGCTGCTTTTGGTCTTCTTTTTCCCAAATTCCTTCAAAAAGCTCTATTGCCTCCAGAGCTTTCCTCAGTTTTGTGCATATTACGCAGGACCAGGTAACAACCCAGACCCTTTGCAGCAATATCCACATAGGCCTAACAAACACACAGTCCCATCAGAGCAGAGTTTCCCCAGATTTCCTGTGTTTCAGGTCAGTAATTTCAGCAAAGATCCACCAGGGATGTGTTTGCCTTCACCAGAGACCAGTGACTTATTCCTGTCAATCAGAATATCCCACCTGCCAGCTCCATGCCCACAATGCCCCCACTGCAAAGGATGTCATTCTGGTTACATTTTACAGGCACTTTTCTCCAGTATCTCACAATCCTTCTAATTCATCTTGAAATGTGCATGCCAATTTGTCTTTTGTTTATGTTTTAATCTTCCTGTTGTTCTTTATGTAGCTCTTGTAACAGACTTTGATTTGAAGCAGTAGTTTTTCTGAGTTTTATGAATTATCACACTCTGCTTTATCTCCAAACACATGGTGCAGAAGTAATACTATCTACAGATTCCAGGTGCTTCCAGTACTGAACAGGAGCTAAGGGAAGACATAAAATATCTGTTTACTTTACTGCACTGGACTGTCACCACACAGCACAGGAAGTTTTTCACCTTGCTCTCTAGGCTGTCCTGCTGATTGAAGCCAACAAAAGGTGACAATTATTGCAACTACAGCTGTAGGGGTTCTATGTCATTTTATGTCTAACTTCCTCTGAATTGGCCACCCTGGGGATTTGAGACCTTTACACAGCCCTCTGACTACCAAAGCAGAAAGAAAACCTTACAAGTAAAAAGCTATAAATAGCTTATGGATTTTTATATTGAAAGGTTCTTTTGACCATCATGCCTGAAGAAAACATTTGGAACAGGTTTCCTCCAGGCACTTAAATGATAAAAAGAAGATAAAGAATAACAGAAGAAAAAATAAAGGAGGAGAGGAGGAAAAAACATCACTACTAAGCAAATCACTAGAACTTGGGTATATTTCCTGGAATCGAAGTAGCTGTTTTTCATTTCTACATTAGAAATCTCTCTTTTTGACTCTTCATTATTGGCATGTGAAAATATTCAGTTGCTCTTTCCATGAACTCTTATAAAGGCTGATTGTCTTAAATAAATCGTGCCCACTGACAAGGCTGATGCTGATTGTCACCTGTGATCCAGCAGTTCACTATCACAGGACTATTGTCCTCTAATCCCTCTCTCTGAAATGTGCCAATAAAACGACAGAACAGGAAAAAAAATTAAACAAAAGGCTTACTGTCTTCTAGTAATATTTTGTCTAATAAATAATTTAACCTAATATTTTTCCAAGTGCAGGTGGTTTTGAGTTAGAGCAGATTAATGGCAGAACAATATTTGCTATCCTGGTCTCCCATAGAGGAGCCTCCCATTAGAGGCTTTTTCTCTATAGCAAAGGGATTTGCTTACAGATGGCAGACACCTTTTAGATATGCAGTTATCCTAGTTACAAAGAATAGTAACAGCTTGTTTCATACAGAAATATAATTTTGGTGTTAATTCAATGGGTCAGCAGTGTTTCCTCAAAAAAAAAATAAAATCCGGATAATTTCTCTTGCAGCAGCAGCATGTGTTTTTCTTTGCCAGCTATTTGCAGGCATGATTTCTTCTTTCAGTCATTTCACTGACATCTGGAGAACTTTATCAGCTTATGTTTTTGACCTGGTTACAAATGTCTCTGCTGAGCCTTTGAATAAAATTAATCGTTTGCAAAAAAACAACAGACAAAAAGTTTTACTGTATTAAGGGACAGACATATTTTAGAATATCAGTATTGAAAAAAAGAGAGAGAGAAAAAAAATCTATGATGTTCTAAGAACTATTAAAACTATAATGATTGAAGAACTAACCAAGGATAATAACAAAATGCTCTGCTGGATGAATAAAAAACACCCAGTATCCCATGCAAAATTGTTGAATAAAGACTGAAAACTTATCTCTGTTGCATCATTGAGTGAATTTACATTTCAAGTAACAGCTGCAGTTAAGAACTCCATAGTACAGAAAGCACTCCTGGGTAAAGGTTGAACAGCAGGCTAATCTGTCAACTGGTATGAGTGAGTATGGCCTTACTGACAAGAAAAAGACAAAGTCCAAGTTACTTGGTGAGATATTTGTTGCAAGTCATGGAAAAAATGTAAATTGTGCTGCTTTACAGCACAAGCCAGGAATAACTGTTTCAATTTTTTCTTACATATTTCCCTTCCTGCAACTTCCATCCAGAAACCTGTGTGTTTCTGCAGACACATTGATGAGTTCCTTTGGTCAGCACTGATGGCTGAAGTCCTCAGGTGAAGAGAGAGGGAGAAAGGACTATCCAGAGCCCAGCAGAAGGAATGGCAATGCTGAAACAGCGATGTCTCAGTGTTATGTTTTATCTGCTTGCACAAATTAAGGAGACAAGTACTAAAATCTACCCAGACATCAGCAACTGCTGGAGCTGCCTGCTTGCACCAGGATACTTCTGATCTCTTATAATCTATAACATCTTCTGTGTCTTCTCCAACAACCTTTCCCAGAAGCCATTTGACTCTCTGCTTGCTCCATGGGCAGGCTACAAAAGCCTCAGGAGTCAATTTGTCCAAATGTAATGTTCAGCCATGTTCACTTTATGGATATTGCTGTGCAGGCTTACAAGTCTTTTACAGTTTACTGGTTGTTCTGGAATCCCTGCAGAACCTGGAAAGAACATTCTAGCATAAATATAGATTGCAAAAATCTAGGTAGAATTGCTTTTAATAATCCTTGAAGCCTTACTAGTTGAACACCACTACATTGTATAGACATTTTCTAGAGCAATTAAAAGTTTTAGAAGTGAAGTCTGGAGCTACTTCTTCACCCGGCAACAACAAAGTTGTGTAAAAAATGCCTTAAAATTCCAGCTTTGGGTTGGATGTTTTGGGCTTATTCGCAACAGAAATAACTTTACCTTATAGCCCAACTTATCACAGAAACTCTTGGTTGAGCATGTAAACACAGGTGACAAAAGAATGTCAGTAAAATGGGTACAAATTAAAGAGACAGAAGCTCAGCTCAAATGAGGTAAAGTGTCAATTATCAGAATGAAAGTACAGAGATAATGGGAATAAATCTCAAAGCGGAGGATAAAATGAAAACCAAAAGCATCCCTGCTCCTCAAGAAAAAAAAAATGCAAAAATTGAAGCAGACCTACTGTGAAGTCAGGTATGAAGTTACATAAATACAGAAGCACAAGAAGGGAGCATTTTATTGTGAATGAGTTGAGCAAAATGAAATTTGGAAGAGGGAGTGGGAATTTTTAAATCATTCCATAGGTAACAGTTATTTGCTTTTCTCAGCTGCAAAGGACTTGGATCTCTCTCCCTGGGCTGCGCATGCATCTTTATTTATATGCACCAGTTTACCAGTTGACCTGGATGTACAAGAAGTGGCAGCTTCTGCTGCATAAAACTGAATTACGCACCACAATATATGCCTGATGGGAGAATGGAAGTAGGGGACAGGGCAAGGGGACATGGAGAGGATTCAAGTCCTCTTGCAGCATTTTGTTAAACATCCTTCTACCTTTTTGCAAAGGAGGAACATGAGGTGTATTCTCAGAAATTCCACCTGAGGCACTGAGAAAGGCAACTGCACTTTCCAGTAGGGAAGGTCAATATGAACCTGTTTGAAGATGAAAAGTGACAGGTGTGATCACTTAGTGTCCACACACGGCCACGCAGCACCTCGCATGGAATTCTCTGCAGCAGCCCACACAAACCCAGCATGCTGCACGTGAGGAACACAGAAACCAGGCCACAGGTTTGTCCCTTCTCGTGCCACCATGTGACAGAGCATAGCTGCTCTCACCCTGCCCAGGGAATGGGTATTAAACTCCAGTGCCCCTAACTGAATTACTGCATTCCCTGTCACACTGAAGTGCTGCTGCTGGAGCTAGAATGGCCTCGCTTTCTTATGGGCTAAGGTGGCTTTGGCTGCATGGCTGCAAAGTGAAAATCTATTCTTTAGGAATGGGAAATGTGTAATGAGGAGAGAAAAATAGAGTCCTCCTGCCTGTGTTTAGGAACTGTGTGCATGAATGTACATATAATTATATGATCGTGCTGTGTTTCTAAATGGGACTGCATCTATCGGCAGTTCCATCACTGAGTATCACACTGCACCTGAAATGTCAGTTCCGGCTTATGGGGAGGCCAGAGTTGAAAGCCCCTGCACCTGCAAAGGGAAGAAACAACTTTAACCCTTCCAACTCCTAAGTCTGTCATATTTCTTGGAAACAATAGAAGGGATTGTTACCTTGCTTTTTTCCTGTTTTAAAAAAGATGAAGACAGTATTTAAGTCCTCAACTATCACTGAAATTATATTTTTGTCTGAAGAGCCTTGCTGGATTCCCTCTGCTGTAGCAGTCTGCTCAAGCTGTAGTGTTCCGGGACGGTTCTGTATGCCTTTGTTTGGTCAGAGTTTGTGGTTTTGTCCCAAAAGTTGTCTGCTTCCCCAGAGCTGTCAGTTCCGTCAGATCCAACCCCTTTTCCTGAAGTTTCTATCAATGTCTGTCAAATCATTCATCCGTCTAATTTGTTTTCCTTTTACTGGTTTTCTATTAGTTAGGCTCTCCCGTGTTCTCCTCCCCCCTCCCCCGCCCCCTTATTGATCAGAAGTCGCTACTTACCCCTTGGATCCAGTCCGTTTATAACCTGCTGTGCCTGGCACTTGGGGTCTGTCTGTTGCTGGCGATTCAGGGAAATAAATCCATTTGGATCACAGACAGTAGACCTCTCTCTCAGTCCTTGCTCCCAGCCTGCACTAAGCAAAGACATTCCAGCCGTAGAGCCAAAAAGCTCTGAGATGGGCCACCTATGGCTCAGCTTGGGGAGACGTGTCCCACTCAAATCGGTCTGTTGAGGCAGCTGAGCTAGCTTAAAGGTTTTGGCAATGGCAATACTCTGCAGTGTATTGTATCCTGAGTCCAAATCAGGGACTGGGTGAAGATCACAGTTCCCTCATGGCCATTCCCTGGCTAAGGAGATGAGGCCCGCATGTGACAGGACCAGACCCAAAATACAGCACAGTCGGGGTTATGTCTTCAAGCTTCATAGTAGGTGAGACATCAAACTATTTTTTCCCAAGATGAGGTCCCAGACACAATATAAATTATTACAGAATATCTTATGCCTTCAGTTCAGGACCATGACTTGTTTATGAGTGGGATGCTTTGCAAAATATTCTTGAAAAATAGGTTTGCCTACTCTGCTTCCCTTTCCCTAGATTTTAGCAATATTTCTTCTCCATATCTTTGTAATCGGTTTTTCTCACCTTCACCTGAAAGGAGACTTCTTTGGAGGGATGAATTATGAGATCTCTGAAGTGTCTGAAGACAATTCTGGGTGAAAGATGCTGCAGGAATGCAAGTCATTACCAGCACTGTACTTCTCTGTGTTATGCTGGGTTTAGCCGTATTATATTCTCTTTCTTCTTTGCCAGCTATTTGCACATGTGACCTCTTCTTTCAGTCCTATCCCTCCACTCTGCTTGTGTTTACCCTGCGATATTTTCAATCAATCAGTAAATCAGTCAATCAGTCAATCAGTCAGTCAATCTCTTCATCTACTTAAAAATGCACTATGTTTCATGGTGATTTAAAGAGATATTAGTAAGGACAACTCTGTAATCTACAAGATTGGTATTTATCTACATGTAGAATCCTGAGATCAGTTACAGCAAAGAAGGGTGAAGTATGGCAGCATCATACAGATGGAATGAGGATACCACCTACAACCAGTCTCCACATTAATATTTGGCTTTCTTTTAAAACTTTCCAGATGACTAAAAATTGTTGTTGCTGTTAAAGATCCAGTTCTGTACCCAACACAGAAAGCTTGTTCAAGATATAATGGGCAGCATACAGAGCAGTAGTTCTCAACACAATTTCAAAAGATCCTCATTTATAAAGAAGGAGGCTTGGTTAGTTCTCACCATAACTGTTAGAACTATTTCTGCATCTTAATCCAATGATGGAGATGTGTTAGCACCAGAACCAATAAATTCACTGTTAGTTACTACCACTATTCAGTTTAAAACAAGATCCATGGTAGTCACCAAACCCACACTCTATTCCTTTCCAGAGGGATTTATTAAACTTTTTGTTTTTCCCTGTCTCCCACATCCACAAATCAGTCTTGTGAGATTTTTCCTTGAAAAATGTGCTATTTCTTCCTGTTTTGGCTGTCGCTATATCAGACACACAAAGGACGAGGTAGGCAGGAAAGTCCTATTTTAATTTTTCTGACTCCACTTTATATACACTTTTTACAGAAGGCAAAAGATTGGCTACACAGGTTGCCACCTCTCCAACCTCACTGGTGAACATCACCATCAATCATATTTCTCCTCCCAGAGATAATAGATAATCCTAAATATATACATCATTTACAGAAACTGTGTGAGAATCTCCCCTACAAAATTGCAAACACTCACAAGGCAAGAAAACTTAGGGCGACCTTTGGCATTTAGGCTCAATGCAGAGATCTTAATTTTCTTCCATCAATAGTTTGGTTACTATTCTAAAAACTTGTAAATATGATAATGAAGGCTTGGAGTGGGGGAAAGAAAAAAAATCTAAGAGAAATACATTTTTCTTCAACTCTCTTTTTTCATCATCGACTTTCAATACCTAGTGCAGCACTGTTGATGGAAAACTTCTGAATTACTCTGTTGACTCTGCATCACAAGATGTGTTTAGTATTTATGGCTACACACAGCCCCTTAATTTGCCCTAGATTTGGGCCAATCATCAAGCATTCCTGGAGATATCTCCCTTTGGAAAGGTGGAAGAAGCAGAATATAACTTTACCTTTAAAGAACACGGATGCACACACATTTACCAGCTGTGGAGGAGGTGGCCTGGAAGGGGCAGGTTGGAGGGCAGGAGGTAGATGCAGCTGTACACACATTTTCTTTTGCTGAAGAAAAATAGTTTTTCATACACTGGATTAAATGTACTTTTTAATGCAGCTGGATCCCTTTCCCCCCTTGCCTTCTTATTAAGCAGTTTCTTTAGTTTTTGGTAAATTATCAAAAGGGAAAATTTAAAATGCTGTCACAAACTGATGATGGCTTTGGAGCTTTTTTTCAATCCATTTCATCCAGACAAAACCAAAACAAAAGCAGGAGGCAAAAGAAGCCACTTTCCTCACTTTTCTCAGGATCAGTGTTCCCCACTCTGGCCTCCTCCCAGGTTTTCTTGGCCTTTTCCAGTGTTTCACAGCAGTCACTGCTGGAAATGTGCTGCAGCAATCAAATGACTGGTTGAATGCACTATGGCAGCTCCCATGCTCCCAAGTGATACAGTCAGAAATGGAGCAGGAACTCTTGCACTCACAAATAAGATTGTAGACCAATAAAAAATTCATTTTAAACCTACTGCCATTTCTCCTTGGTAAAAAACACCTTAAACTGCCCTGAAAAGTTACATATTTATCCAGATTTTAATCATTCTTTTTGTATTAAAAAGGTCCAATCATACTAGATGACTGTAAATGGAGCAGTGTGCCTCTTAAATTAGCAAATATTGCTGTTTGAGAGGAGGGATGAGTCCTACAAATAATCCCAGGCTCACTTCAGGCCCAGAGTGCAGTACAGTTGGCAGTTTCCATGTAGCTGCACACAAGTGTGTTTCCTCAGCCCTGCTGAACACTGTAGCTCCTGGCAGAGTGCACAAACCACTCTCCTGGATCCTGCTGCATGCAATCCCTCCCCTGCAGAGCACCACAGGCTCAGCTTCCCACATGCAGGGCAGGGTTTCATCCAGCACCAGGAACACATCCTTGCTCCACATAAGAAGGAGAGAGCAGGGATGGAGGTGAACCAGGGGAAGAGAGCACACCGGAATGTGGAGCAGCAGCTGAGCTCTAGATGCAAAAGAACTTAGCTAGAAAAACACAGGAGAATCCCTTGATACTCCTCTGTACTGTGCTGCTATCAACTAGAACCAACATTTCTTACTCTCCCAAGTGCCTGCTGTAAGATGGAAATTTCATCCCCGTCTTCAATGCATTTACGCCAAAGCATCCCTGACAGAAAAAGGCGTGTGTTTTATAAAACATTGACTGGGACTTGGTTTTAACTGTCCAAAGCAAAGCAGAGCTTATCAAAACAACAACAACAAAAAAGTCCTCCTAACCTATCATCTGAAAGATTTCATCCTAATAACTGCAATGGGAGGTAATGTTTAACAAAGGATGATTTCAGCAGGACTTTCCTTTTTTGCACTCTGTGCAGGAAATCGATTAGAGGTTTTAATCTGTTTTTTGAAAGAATAAAATTTCAAAGAATAAGTAATCTCTACTTTAGTCAATACTGCCATTCTGAGAGATTTGTAATACAGATAAAAATAGATCCAGAAGCCACTGGCATTGGAATAAAATGCCACAACTGTTTCCTTTCAGAGTATTGACTAAACCTGGTATTGTCTCTACATACTAATCCTCGAAGTTAGGACAGCTCTTAAATATTGCTTTTTCCCTTACTTAAATTACATAATAAGCCTTTCTCCCTTTCATTTCTTGCTTAGGTTATGAACTCCTCAGAACTGGCCCAGGTTGCACACTTGTGCAGTGCTTACTCCATGTGCACATTTTCCTCTCCTGACTTTAGGAGCAGCAACCAAGTACAGCAGGAAAACTCCAAAGAATCTAAATAGTCATGTTAAATGGAATTTTTTCAACCACTTTCTTGTGGCTCCTTTCAAGCACAGTAGCTGCAGAAAATGTCATTGCTGGCTTTTAGAATGAAACAGGGACGATCAGGCAGTAGGACAAGGTGATTGTGTAGGTTCTATCCAACTGAACTGCTCTAGTCAATCTACTGGAATAATAAACGGGAATAAAATTTGTGTGGAGTCTAATTACAGGGATCTTCTAACTTCTTATGAGCAGGGAAAATACCTGTATACCAAAACATTTGTATTGGAAAAAACAATGTTCTAGTCTGTTGGTTATGACAGGTAATGTAAACAAAAGCATATGTATAGAAAGATAAAAAGCTCAAAATATGTTACTTTTGTATTTCAGTTCATTTTCCAACAGAGAGCACACAGAAATATATTTAGAAAACTTCTAGGAAATGTGTATAAAACAGACACACATACAGGATATTTAGATTTTGATGTACAAATATAGTTTCAATGCATATACATATCACATCTGCCATAAAAAATACCTTTCCTCGTCTTTGACTGCAGAACCATAATATTTTGCCAAAAAATTAAATACCCTCATTCTTTCACTTCTGTATCATTGATCAAATAAATGAAAGTGCCCACTGATCCTTTTGAAGAACAATAATAGTGACCACAGTAATATTTTCAGAGGCTTTGAACAAAAGTGGACGAATCTGGGGCTTTGAAACACGTCCACTTTGTGTGCCTCATTCCCCCCTGCCATGAAGTATGATACGGATGCTTTTTAAAATACATGGTTTACTATCCACAAGCAAATTAAATATATGAAAAACTAGCTCTTTTTGGAGATACAGTTCTTGCAGTTGACTTCCAAGTCTCATCTACTACTAATTTTGTTTTACTCTTTTAATTCATATTTTTTTTAATACATCAGTAAAAATCCTAATTGAATAGCATCTTGCTCCTGAAGTGTCCTATGCCACTTCATCCTAAGACCCTATTTTTCAGTTTGGTTTCATCTTCACTGCCTCCTGATGTATTCCTGCAGATCCAAAAAAAAAAAAATCTATCAGCCCTAGCTGATATCTTAACCATAGGGTCTCAATGTCCCTCTAAACTCAAGCACCTGTGAACAGTTCTCCTTCAAATGCAACACAGGAGGTGTGAAAGAAATACCCAACACCATTGGGACAGCATGCCAGGGTAAAAACAAAACACCAAACTGATTCAGTGCTGTGAGAATCTCTAGATTGAAAATCAGTCAATCTCATGATAGGAGTGCAATGACATACTAATGCAGCAGTGGGACAAAACAATCTCCAGAAATCAAACAAATTCAGGAATAAGTTGGGAGCTACCAGGAACTTTGCTGCCTCCCCAGCAGGAGATCGCGTCAGTCTCCAGCCAGCATGAATTCACATACGTGTGCTAGACGTGAGGTAAATGCAGTTAAAAATTATTTAAATATTTTAAATATGATTTTTTTAAAAAACGCAGAAATACCTCTATGCCCCCCTCTCCCCTCCCCCACCCCCCCCAAGGAAAAAAGCTACCGAGTATCTTAACTGGGTCAACGGTGGTACCTTCCTGCTACAAAAGCACTTGACAAATACCCTTCTTAAAAACCTGCAAGCTACATTTCCTTCCCTTCAAGAAATTGGTGGAACTGGACAGAAAACTGTAAAGCTCTTTAATGCAGCTGAACACAGATACCATAGGAATACAGAGAGAAAAAAAGTTGTACACATTTTACTTTGTTTTTTTCCTGGTGAGCTGTGACACCTACTGTTTCTCACTCATCTTTCCTCTTACCCAGAAAATTGCTCACTATGTAGACACACCCATGTAATCACAGTAATTATCTTCAAAAACTGTATAGATGTTTTTGAAATAAAGAGCTTCATCTTTGCTTCATTAAACTAGGACTTTAGATAAGCAACTTCACATGCCTTTAATTTTCTTTAGACAAACTCTTCCTTTGCAAAGGTTTTCTATAGACAACAAAGCTGTGAGGAAGCAGACAAAGAATTATGAGTGACTTTTAACTTCTGAGTTTTTATGTTATTTTGAACAGCCTCAGAGGCATTTCTGGGAAGGAATGAGATAGCAAACTACAACACTAAAAATTATCATGTCATTAAGGATGCCTGAAATTACATTGTCAATGTTAAGGAAATGTCTATGTTTGTAACATCTCATCATTGAAGACTGCCACTGACAAATTGGCATAACTAAATGGCACTGCAGATTCAGCACTTGCCAGCTACTTTGTGCACAAACTTTGACCCAATCTAATTGGTTTGGATACCATAGATTTAATTAGGCAGACAGAAACTACTGAATAAATCTTTGTAATAGCGACTTTACATTGATCTTTTTTACACAGGCAAGAATTCAAGTTATGCTACATTGTTATAAATCAAATTACAGTGAATGTCTTGGAGAATTTATCAATGGATCTGATTGATTTTTTTAAGAAGTACATCTCTGAGATGCATGTTTGTGTATCTTAGTTCAAACAGTCATCAAAAAGCATGTTAGAAAGCATTTCAGTTTCTTTCTTTGCATTTTGCTCTAATACAAAGAAAGTAGAAAATTCATGGAGCCCTATATCAAGAAATATGTGATGTCAGTGAAGAATTCCAAACATTTTGCATTTGCTGTTCTAGTGCATCTGGTTGTATCTGACCGTGTTTTTCAGTGCCTTATGTTTTATATCACCTCCATTTTACATTTCTCCTGCAAAAAATCTATTTAAATCTTTCAGCCCTTCCCCTTTCAAGGAAAGAAAACAGATTAGCAGATTTAGAGTGCCCTCCAATTCACAAAACTCCGCAGATGTACATTACTGTTAATACAATCCTTATTGTTTTGCTGCCACTACAGGAAATAATCAGGGGCACAAGATAGCAAAAGGCAGTAGAAGGTTTAGAAATACATGGCAAGAGATAAAAGGACTCAATTTTCTTGGAGAATAAAAGGTGCATCTCTGTGTGATCTATCTGTCCCTCCTGCTTTCACCACAAGCTGACCCCTGTGCTTTGTTTTCATGGTGAATGTGCCCCAGTTAGGTCAATGTAATGCTTCCTTCTGTCTGCTGGGCTCCTACTGAGAATTAGCTACCAAAGATAACTAACACAGCAGAAATATTTTTCAAAACCAGCTGAGACAAAATCTGAGTTAGGAAGGAGACAACTCAATTTTCAGCTAGATACGGATTACAGAAATGTCAACAATAATTTTCATCTCTTTTGTGGTTAAGATTTGTTATTACTATTTATTAATTCTAAGGTGAGGGGGGAAAAAACCCACCCAAACCCTTCTCATTGCAGTGCTATACAAATATTCTGGGAAATTTGCTGCTGAGAGAAGAAAGCTGTGGGCTAGACACAATGCACTGTGGGCAGCCATAGCCTGCACAGTCTCTGTCCAGAGAAGTCAATATTTCCTTTTTTTAATCTCATTCTTGCTGCTCTTCTTAGAAAAATAAAAGGTTCAAGCAGTATCTCAGACCATGTGTTACAACTCCAGGTGATCTGTTTGCCTTTACCATCTCCAGGCATTTATCTCTGCCTTCAGCAGATATCTGGACTGTCTGTGGTAGTTTTTTTAATGAGAGAACTTCAATGTTCTTGTTAAGCCTGAGAAAGAGCACTTGGCAAGGCCATTGATTTTGGAGCATGTCTTCCCTACCCTCTATTCCTGCTTTTTTGGCAAACACAGTCATTGTTCAGCATAAGAGAAGTATTTATCCTGTGCCAAAACAAAATTAAGTGGTACACTGTGATCTCAGCCAGGGTTAGGGATTTATGGTAGCAGGCATTGTGCAAAAACAGAATTAATGACAAGGCTGGGAACCTTACAAAGCAAAGAGATGGGATAAGCTAAGAAGTGAGGGAGAAGGTGTTGGAAAAGATTCAAAGGTCTACTAAGGGATAGTGAAATTGAATCAGCAATGTCTTTACTGTATTTCTAATTTTGCTGTCTTGGACATTAGCAAAACTGTTCCTTCTCCACATTTTTCTATTTATTATCCCAACCCCCAAAGGGTATGATGGTTATTTGGCTATGAGGGTAAGGCACTTTGCTGAGTAACTCAGACTTTTACACGTATCTCTGTATTATCTTACCGAAAAAAAAATATTCTTCAGGGCAGGTGTTTTACATGTCCAACATTTAGTGGCATCACCCTGAAAAACTGTACATAGTCACCATCACGTAAGGGAGGGAAAGGGATCTGATTGTTGGATCTTGACTCCTCCTTCTGAAACTTTTTTCACATGGGTGAGATAAGATTTACAGAAAATCTGCTGGTTACAGTAATGACATTTAACAAACAAATACAGAGAGTTTTTCATATTAATGTTATGCTCCAACCCTCTAACTCATACAGTGACAGTTTTTTCATGCACTATATGCTGCACTAACTTTGCTGTCACAGAGATGAGCAATTGTAGTAAAGCATTTCCTACATCCCCAGCAGGTGCTTCTAAATAGGGAAAGAGTTTCAGTTTACCTCTAGATTTTTTAGGAATTTTACCTAGATTTTTCCATACCCTTCTGGCAGTAATTGGCTCAAGGCCAAGAGATAATAGGCTCAAGGCCTATTCGACCTTGTCACTGTTCCTCAAACCCTGTATCTCTCCTTACTGGCAGCAGGCCAGGTTTTCCCTCCTAAAACATTCAGAATTTAGGAAGAAGCACAAAGGAAGGAGAAGCTTTCTGGAGTGTTCTAGCAAGGTGTCAGAGGTTTTCTCAGACACCTGTGCACGGCTTATCTTTTGTTTTCTGTAACATTTGTAATTTGTTATTTTTCCTCATTAAACCTTTTGCTTTACAAAACACTTCTGAAGAGCAGCCTCGCCAATTAATTTTAGCCACTTCTCTGCAAAGGCTGGACTCTCAGAGACTGGCACATTTACACCTGGTTCATTACACTCTGACCACGTGCTAACCTGTATCAAGCAATAATCCAGAGAAGGAAATGTTTACAGCCTGCTTAACTTCACATTATGAGTTTTAATGACCCCAGACATGTATCGCAGATTATGGATTATATGAACGTTTCTCACTTTAGGTTTCAAATTAAACAAATTAAAAATAACCAGTATTTCATAATTTACTGAAGAGTAGAATATTTAAGATAAAATATAATGTTTCACATCATCTTCATTCAAAACACTTATTCGAGCCTTAGACTTTTCTTACAGACATGTTTCTTTTTTTGTGTACAAAGCAGTGGTTATAGTCAGCAAAGGCAATAAAGATGTCATCTTCTGTAAAAAGTACAACTCTTCTACTACTCCAGATATCAGCAGTTGCAATTTTCACAGTCACTAAATTCCATAAATGCTTTCTAAGTTATTTTATGTATTTCTAAGACACATGGTGTTTATGAAGTTTATCACACTAACAGCTCTGAAGACTAGAATCTTCTATCGTGTCTTCTTTTTCTTCTCTCCCATCCCATGATATAACTTTATGCTTGAAAAAAATTGGCTTTTAAAAATGTATTTCCATTAAACATATATGCATGCTGTTTGGTATATGTGTGCATACACACACAAGTAATTCATGTCAAGGCTATAAACACTTCCACTGCTTTGCTTTCTTTAAAAGATAAATTTACAATCTTGCTATCTTAATAGTTACAGTGAAAAGATACATGATATATTATTTCTTTTCCTTTGACTGTAGCTTAATACAAGTCTTCCAGGTGTCTCTTTGGCCATCTGAGTAAGGAAGCAAGAGATAAAAATATGGTTTCTTCCTTCCAGTTCTTTGAGATATTTCATTGGCAGGTTCTTATTTCCAAACAGAATTGTCCTAACTTTGCTCTAGTTTGATGGCTAAGCATTCGTTGTTGGTATATGGATTGTGTGTTCCCTAAAAAAACACAGTACAATCTTTAAGTCAGATATTTAGGGTAAAAAAAAGGATAAACCTGGAAATTATTGGGTTTGAAGTCAGAACAAGAGAGGTGTGCATACTGGTATTTCAGAATTATGTCTACCAACAGGAATAAAGAGTCCTCATTTACTTTGCTGAGCAATGTCATGTTGGTTTACCAGCAAGATGATCTTTCCCAGGCTCACTGGTTAGTGCTAGAAGTGGTTTGAAACAGTGTAAGATGGGGTGAGAAAAGTGCTGCTCCATGACCTGGGCCACCAGGAGACAGCTCTCCTCTCTTGTGGCTGTTCCATCCTGGAGGGGATGAGATGACCCGTTCTCTGTGTGGTTATGGATGGATGTTCATAAGGATAAAGGTATAAGAAACAGATACCCAAACCAAGAATTCATTAGGAGAAAGCATGTTCATAAGGGAGGAGCTTTCCAAGGAAATGTCTTGCTACAGCAAAACTGCAGACCCAGCAGACCTGACAGTGTCACTATCAGCAGAGCAGTTAAATCCCTGTTCATGGCACAGAGACTGCAGTTACTCTGCAGATATTAAACCTGAATGTAAAAACTTTACTCACATAGTAGTTTCTTTGCAAGAGATTACAAGCCAGACTTTGGTTAATACAGCAGCACAAAGACTTTGTCACACAAACCACAAACCACATCCCTCTTTTCCCCACCACCCAAGACGTGCATTCCAATGTACAGTTCCCCACATTTTACTGAACAAATACAGCTACAGCCAGGACACAAGGAAAGTTATTATCCTGAAATCAGTAATTACTCCAAGATATGGTGTCTGTTTTACAAAAAAATAGCCTTTTTTTTTTCCTGACACACACTGGCAGTGCTATTCCAAGATATTAAGGCCTCACTTTTCCCCTAAAATTTCTAGCATGGGGTTTCAGACAACTTACTGTCTAATGGGTGCCTAAATGCAATGAAGATGAAGAATCTATTTTGGGCATCACAGAAACAGGGACTGGGCTTACATTTTATAAACCATTATGAACTGCAGTTCACATAGCTCTTTCTATCATATTTAGGAGCCAAGGAATCAGAGGTGTCAGAAGTATGAAGTTGATTAATCACTGAAATAGCTTTCTCAAGGTCCACTGCATCTGCCTACCACCTACAGTGTTTATTCAGTCACACACTATAAGTTCTTTGAAAAAATTACTATCTTCCCCTCAGCAGAAAAAATGGCAAAATGGTCCAGCCTAGACTCACATAAAGAGACTGTTACATTTGCTTCTTGGCATGAAAAGTCTTCAGTTATTTCCTCTGCATCTTCCTAAGAAAAACTGAGAAATAAAAGTTTCAGCTAAAATAAGTCAGAACATTCTTGTAAACAAAGTAGACTTTCCTTCTAATCTAATTTTATTGGATTGTATTGTTAGAAGTGTATGGACATTTGGGGAAGTTATTTTCAGTTTTACATCAGCAGGTATTTATCAATCTCATGCTGTATTCTCAAATTTCAGAAATTCGGCATAATTTCTGAATGAAAGGAGTTGCAGTGGTGTTGCCCTGATTTTTCAGTTTTCTGATGTTTTTACATTTCTGTACTAAAGTTCTCACGCTTGTAATATAAACAAAGACTGGTGTTTGGTAAATAATACATTCCTTTCCAGGGGGAGGGAAAAATTGATGGACTTCTGGGTTGACCTGTGCGGTCAAAGAGGTGTTAACCTCGTCCCCCAATCCCTGATCAAATTCCAAAGACTATATAAGTCAGAATCTCAAAATAAAGTTCCTTCTTTTTCTCACTTCTCAACCTGACGGGTGAGTGTTATTCTTCGTCTCCATATAGTGACACAGTGGTTTGCGAAGAACAAACACAAAACACGACACCCAACACATGACACATGCTGAAGTTCACTACCAACCATTATATTTGCCAGATCTTCAGAACTTTAGTTTTGTTAGTTCATTATCAAGCCAAATTCTCTTACTATCAGTGAAGAATTAGCTCCAGGTTCATGCAATATCCTTGTCTGTGCCTGGGCTCCCCAGACTCCCTTGTAGTACAAACAATTACTCATAACAGCTACTTAGCAAAACAAATAGTTTTATGCTTCACAGTTGCATGCACTGCCTCAGAGGACAGACACAACCTGGTGCAGAGGAGGACTGAGAGCTCAGCTGCCTAACACAGGCAGTACTTTGTGTCTTCAGAGGAAAGGTCATGTCTTCACTCTTACTTGGAATAAAGTAATATCAGATTTCATAATAATACATTAATGGAAACGGTGCCACAAACAAAGAGGAGTTCAGAGGGACATCAATCTGCAGACAGCAGCTGAGAAAGCAGGATGGACCTGCAAATCATTTGCTAAATGTAATGATTCTTGGTTATAAAATTACAAAATGAGAAAATATGTAGGTGAAAGGACACTGTATGTGGAAGCTGACAATCCAAACAAATTGATACTTCTTTATGGAATGGGAAATAATGTCACATTTAAAATGTATCAGTAGGAATATCCTTCAATCTCCTCATAAGCTTGTCTGCTAAACAGTCCACTATGGAAAATGCAGGGGAGATCTGATACAATTGTTAAATTGATTTGCTAAATCAGATATCCTGTATTCACATTCTTGCTGTAGGTGCTGACAAGACTGGCCCATAATCCAACATCTACATATTAATCTCTACTGTAGTCATGAAAGATTATTGATAAAACACATTGAGGATGGTGGGAAAAATACTGTTCCCTTAAGTTTCTTTTTCCACATGGAAGCAGTTTTGTCAGTTACGTACCAAAAAGGAAAAAAAAAACAACCCATTGTTATCCCAGTCTGAAGATTAAATAATTACGGGGATAAATATTCTTTCTAAATAATCAAACATCTCCCAAGACAAGCACAGTTCTTTTGTTTACTTTCATAGCAAATAGATTTACTGTCTCATCAATGTTGTCAACTACTAAAGCAAATGTTCTGGGCAAGATCTGAGATACAAGATCATAGGTTTATTCTGAGTTGAGGTCTAAATCGTAGCAGCTTCATGAGAAGTTTTTTGCACAAATTAGCTCCTGGAAAACAGATTTGCTTTCATCAAATGACAATTCACTGATGTTTCTGGCATAGAGCTTTTATGCACACCAGGATTCTCATGTGAAAGAAAAGGGATATCAAATCATACGTTTTGATTCACTTTCAGTTCTCTCTGCCATGTGATCTTGTATTCTAGTGACAAAATGCTTTTAATAAACAGAATGTGTTGAAATCTGTTTCCAAAAATGCATAAAAAGTAAAATGCTGAACCCATATTAAGACTAAAGATCTGTATTAATAAAACCACTACAGTTTGACATAAATTAATGAATTTTCTTTTATTCCATACACTGGTTTTCCATATACTTCAGGCTCTAAGAACTGATTTTGCTTTCTTGTTTGAAGAGAGACCAAATAAAAAACTCCATATCTTGAGCATGTCAGAAACTTATTTTAAATGCTGCTATACCAAGAGCTTAAGGGCAACTACTTTTTTAGAGAGCCTAGAAAAAGATTCTTGTTTCAATTAATAGAATATTAGCTTTTCAACATCCTAACTCCTTTTTTGCAAGTAGTAGGTGAGCTTGCCCCCTATTTAATTTTTTTCTTCTTTATCAGAAAGTTGAAAGACAAATGTTAGACTTCACGAAATACATAGATTGGTAGCGCCTACACCCTTCTGAAGTAGTAGAAGTCATAAAATGAAACTATATCCTTAAATTCTAATGCCACAAAAATCAGCATCTATATCCTGTACCAAGAAAAAAATCAGTTTGCCTTTGCTGAGTCATATATACATTTCTGTAAGAGAGTTGCAGTTAAATCCCCTGGCTATTCTGTATGTTTAAGAAAGTAAAATAGCAGTAGACCTATTTCATGTTTCTCAGATTGTACCAATACAATGAAAAATGGATTTGCTGTCCATCTTGATGGCTTTCTAGTCTCAGAATTTGAAATAATTTGCTATTAATAAGCAGCCATCTTAAGCATAGCCATCTTAAGACTGTTGTTTGAACTTAGAGGGGGTTTGGGGATTTTGTTGTTGTTTCTTTTGTTGTTCTTTAGTTTTTTGGGTTTGGTTTTGGTTTTTGTTTTTTTTTTTTTTGTGGAGGGGTTTATTTGTTGGTTTGGTTTGGTTTTGTTTTCAAGTGAAATAACACAGTGAGCAAAAGAATATATAATTGCCTATATAATTCTAGCACTTAAAAGCACTGTTTCTGACTGCTTCTTTACAACTTCTCTACCACTTGTCTGCTTCTTCTGCAACACAATTTTCATTCCATGGCACAATCACACATTTCACCCCCCAAAAATTGTTGAGCTGCAGAATGTACACCAAACCTGTCTGCAGTTTGACACCTCTAAGTACAGACTGATTTGCCAGATAGGAAAATACTTAATAAAATTACTGCTGGAGGTTTTCTGTCTCTGAAACATAAAAACCTTCTGGAGGCTTGGTGGACACATTTTAAAATGTTAACTAATTACAGTGGTTTTAGAAAGAACTCTATTGATACTATCATGTGTTATTAAACTCATACCAACAAGGATGTCCAAATACATAGAAGTAATCAAGCCCTTACTGAAACTTGATGACTTCTGTAGCCTTTTCTCAATGTGTCCTACAGAAGCCGTACCATTATTGATTGGTGCACTAAGTAGTTTTTAAATGTTTGGTTCAGCATTGCAGACCTCATCATTTTCTTTGCCCCTCATTTGTACCTGTTTGGATTTTTGCAGTGGGGAAACTGAATAATTTAAAAATGTTTGTTTCAAGTTGCAGGGAAAAAGGGGAACTGAATAACAGAATCAATGTGATTTCAGCAGAAGCCCTTTACTGTTCACATTCAACCCGAGTTATAGTTTCTAGCACTACTGTCCATGCATGCAGGTGTCTCTTGATTGGCTAAGCCACTTGTTCACAAGGCAGGCACACATCCTTCAGGACACCTAATTGGTCAAGTATCCATCATCATGTTGTGTCCCCTCTATCCAAGTTTTGCAATTTTTTTGTAGACAGTTTCCCAGGTTCTTCATACTTATTTTTAGTCCTGTTGTTTTCTCAGTAACATTGAAAACAAGACTGCAGGTCGCTTGTTATCTACAAACACTTTGGCTTGTACATAGAATAGCCTGAGTTATTCAGATACATCGTCACATCAAGTCACTCAAAAATTGGTTCTGAAAGAATCTAGATTTTAGGTTTATTTGTGCCAGAACATCTTGTAGGCTTATACACCTCACAGAATTTGTTGTCTTTTATTTTTGGTCTGGATTCTTCATTTCCTCTTGGCTTTTCTTCAAGCTACACAAATAGTCATCTAAATAATTTTTACTTCTAGCCAAACCATATATTATTACCATCAATATGATGTAACGTTTTTCATTCTGTACTGTAGCCGAATTTCACTGTCACATTAGATGCGGGACTCCTCCATGTCTGGAAATTTCTCTGTGCATTTTCTCCCTGAATGATTGAAGACCCTGTTTTCAATTTCATTAGAAAAGGTTAATAAACAGGAGTATTTTAAAAAAATTAATTAATTTGATTTTTTATTTAGATGAAGGCAAGAAAACAAATCTCTTACAAGAATTACATTATTCTATGCCAGTCAGTGATGAGTTTTCAGAACCATTTGTGATCAGTGGTATCAGAAGCCCCAGGAAGTGTTAAGAGTTCAGTCAGTATTGTAATGATTGACATGTAATTGACATATTCCGAAGGAGTTACTAAACTGTAAAATAAATTCTTTGTGCAGTACCATGATTATTACACCAATGTTACTTAGTATGAAAACCTGTTGTCAAAGTTTTGTCTATATCCTCAGACAGCAGAAGGAATAGAATGATTTCCAGAGGCATCCATAGACTTTTTTACTTATTTCCTCAAAGTATTTAAGCATGTGAATTCTCGTGAGTGCCATTTTCCTTCAAGTCAGTAGGAAATATCCATTCCATGTGCTTCAATTTCTTGCTGCAAAATGGCTACATGTTTAGATTCTCTAAATGGATTTAATTACATATGGGTGGGTGCCTGGATTGCATATCTGGCCTATGTTTGCTTATCATGGATGCATTTCAGTTGATTGTGGTAACTAGAGATAATATTTTTAAGATTGTCATATATATTTAAAAGGTTTCCTTTCACTGTATGTTGTGCAACACAATTGAAAATAAAATTGTTTATTCATGCAAGGCCTTCACATTGCTGGACATGTTTACAAGTGCTCGGTGGCAGGAGGATTCTAGAACTGGACAGATGCTATACGAAAAGTGGATTATTGATCAAGAATCAAATTTAATGTATGCTCTTTAGGGTGATTCTTCCAAATTAGAAAATTTCTTACATTGAAGTTCAGTTACCCAAGGGACAGATCACCAATTTCCATCTTGGTGGTTTCAATTTCTTTTGCATCAATCTTTCAGCTTTCTCCAGTTATTAAATAAACGGAGGGTTTTCGTACAATCACTTACAGCACCTAACTACACAACTGCTCCAAATAATTGTCATTTGTTGTGAGGACACTTATGAAAAAGAGGTCTATAAATGAACTGTACAAAATAACTAAGAAAATTATTCCTCCGCTTTCCTCCTTCATTTATACCCTGAGTAGTGAGGATGGGATGCTGGTTGCTTACCTAGCCATAATACTTGTAAAGCAAAATTTGTGAAGCTTTAAGACTGAAATACTCATGTTACGGCTAACTTTTCCTTAAGGTTGCTTTTTAAAACCTAGATGCCTTCTTGGGTCAGAAAAAATATCGCTAAAATCAATTTGAAAAAGTAATCTGTTACTTATGACTGCTTATTCTCTCATGGAAATAATGGATCACTGGCTACTTTTAGATTACTTTTGAGTCATGCACTCTTTGAAATACAACAGGCAGAACCAATGCCTCTTGTTTTGATTTACAGCAGCCTCCAGCCTTTAGAGAGATTGGTGGTCATTCTTGAAATAGTCTGTGCTGCTTAGTCCTGGCACAACTCCCAGTCTGCAAGCTACACTGTCACTGTGTAGATAAGATTATTCAGAAGATGTTGAAGGAATTAAATGCCCTCTTACTCCTTGCATTGAATTACACAGAGTTTTAGGTACCTCATGCTTCTTTGGAAATAAATATATGTTAATACTAAGTTCTGTAACATCATTTTGTATCCCTGAGATGAATGTGAATGTGACATTCAATCCAGAACGTAGGGTTTAATTTTTACCCCAGTTAGCATTTCATTCTCAAACTTCCAGTATGAAGGTCTTCTCTAAGCTTAGATTTTCAACGTCAGTGTTTCCTAACTCAAGCTTTGTTATTCTTATTGTTACAGAGTCAGAGAAGTCTAGCTGATTTACCTCAAACACCCGTCTTGTTTTGTAGCTGGCTAAGAAAAACTTTCTGAACTTGCTGAAATTTAGCACCTTGACTAAGACTTAGCAACTAACAGCACATGGAAGATCCCAGACAGGCACTATTCTGAACAATTGAATCATGACTCTTCCTTCATTTTCCCATTGCCTTTGTTCTCATGGGTCAGGTGTTCTGTATCTAATCAGGACCTTTGACAATTACATAACAGGTTTTTTCCAAAGTCCATACTCCCCTTGAAGTATGGACTTTTTCTAAAGTCCATACTCTTCTGGTCCATAACCAGATTCTACTGCTTGGGTCACACATATGACTCACACCAGAATTTAAAACTATATATTATCTTCTAAAGTCCATATTCAAAAGAAGATTCTGCATATTAAAACCCTTTCTGACCAACTTTTTATTTCTTATTTCAGCCTTTCTTCTTTCAATTAAGCATGACTTCCGTAGTTTTCTAGTGAATATTTAAATGTCTTTGAAGACTTTGCTAATATGTACATAGAAGTCAAGTACCTTTGGGAACAGGGCTTAAGCATACAAATGTCTGTCTCTCTCTTTTTTAATTTGAGTGCAACCAGGCAACCTTCACATTGCTGACCTGCTTCCCTTTGTTCTGACGAAGATCCAACTTGAGTCACAATGTCTAGCCCTACAGATAACTGGTTTATATATTTCTGGGCAGCTAATGAATTTTTCAAGATGAAAAAAGGTTTAGACCTTTAAAAGGAGAAGCTTCAGGAACATTTCCCAGCGTGCCTCTATGTGTTTGATAGTACCAGTATTAAATTCAAATAACTCGAGGCATTCTTTAGTTTGCTTGATATAGTCAGAAAATCATGGCAATGGAACCAGGGGTGAAAAGAATAAGGACAGTTAAAAGACAGAATTACTGGAAAAGATTAAAAAGCCCAGTTTCTAATCAGGTTTCCTTCCTGGAGGGAAAAACAGAAAGAAATTAGCTGTGATGAGAACAGAAGGAAAAGTGAAGAACCATATCCCAATATTCAAATAATTATTTGCATTTGAGCATACTGTATTGTGCACCTTTGAATCTCAGTAGTTTGCAGAAGCTTTTTTATTTAAAAAAAAAACAAAATCCAAACTGTAGCAAAAAAGATTTTCTGCTCGTGGCAGTTTTGCAGACCCCTATCAGCTTTAGTGCATCTGGGCCTGTTTACATTGTAAAGCATTTCCAGTAAGACTGATGCATTGTGTCCCTCCAAGATAGCACGGCACAAACTTCAGCTTCTGGCATGAGCACACAACACAATTACTGATGCTCAGCTTTCAGCCATTAAAGCCACACTCCTGCCTCCAGCAAGTACTATGACATACCCTGAGGTTTTCTCTTATGAATTAGTGTTGATTAGCAGTCTTACCCTTCATCTGTCTTCTTCAGAAGCCAGAAGCAGGATAGGTGAAATACTTCTTCAACTTTGCCATTTTTTTTATCCCCTGGTTAGCAAAAAATGTAGGGCTTTACTGCAAACTCTGAATGAATATTCATAATTTGGTTTTTTCTGCTTTCACTTATCTTTAGGTGTAGAAAGTCCTTTAT
Source organism: Cyanoderma ruficeps (assembly GCA_008694505.1). NCBI lineage: Eukaryota > Metazoa > Chordata > Aves > Passeriformes > Timaliidae > Cyanoderma > Cyanoderma ruficeps. The sequence goes on along the minus strand of VZDJ01000033.1, from coordinate 135,599 downwards.
CAGTTTCAACAGGGTTATAAACTTTTAAGGCTGCCTAATTTTGTAATTTTCTCAATTGCTTTTAGATTGGCCATTTTTTTTGGGTTTTCTTGAGGGAAGTTATGCAGGATTCTGGTGCTGCTAACCAGCTAGCTTGTTCACCGGTCCGCACATAAGGGGTACAGCCTCGTACTGCGGCAGTGTGTTATATTACCCTCGGCACGGCCAGCTCCAACACTGCAGCAAATCTTGGGGTTCTTGGCAGCTGGGAAGCATCAGCAAGACAATGGCAAGAGGAGAAAGGAGGGACTCCAGAGGCTTAGAGCGAAACTCGGGTTTATTGGGGTCAGGACGGACCCCTCGCCTCGTGTCCGGTGCCTCAGGAGCGACCCTGAGCACGAGGAGAGAGGGGGTTTTGTACAGGAGGTGGGATCCCAGGGAGAGTAAGAAACAGAACCAATGGGGTACAACATGGAGTGGCTGTTAACATAACATACACTGACATACATGGAGATAGGAGGGGAAAAGTTTCAACCCAACCAGTCACCAAAGGTCCCTCTCAGAAGCTTCTGGCCTTGGGGGACAGGTATTGGGGTGACTGGCAGGGCAAGAAAGTCTCTTAGCTCACCTGATGGACAGGCAGCCAAGGCGGGAAAAGCAAACCAATCAGGAGCTGTATCTGGGGAAGGCTGTGGGAGCAATCCAGGGTTACAAAGAGAAACTAGGGTACAGCAAACTGAACAAGGGTACAAAGAAAAGCCATTTTGTACAACCATGGATTCACATCAAATCTATTGTACAAAGCTCACCACCACATTGTACCTTTTCAATTTGGTGGGTCTGAACCTCAAGCTGAAACGTGGTAAACAATGTGGAAGAAGGAGGACTCTCACATGGGTAGTAACCAGGTTTATTCCACCCAGAGACCACCTGAAGAGTGAGTTCTGCACTTTGGGTTTCAGGTTAAATACCAGGGGCATAGACAGAGCAGGGGAAAGTCTAGAACCAATCCAGTAGGGGAAGGGAGGGGGGGTGGGGAAGTGACCAAGAACTGGGGATAATTAGCAGAACAATATATGAATGGAAAGGGGAGTGGGGAGTTTGAGAATTTGTCGAATCATCCTGAAGCCTCACTAGAACCTTTCAGGCTTTAGGGCGGGATGGCAGTGTGATTGACAGGACCCACCACCAGGGAAAGACCACAGGGGGTTTGGGGGTGTAGGAACAAACCATTATAAAACAGATAACAAAAGCATACAGAATTTTGGGAAACCCAAAATGCGCACCACAACAGGAAGTGAAACAAAGTATATTGTTTAACTGTCCAAACATTTAGCTTCAAACTGCCGTGAGACAGTGCTGCAAAATTTCTTTATTTTGCTTGAGCTGAGCTGCCTGAGAAGAGCTCGTTCTTCCCCAGCTGAAGCAGGAACATCAACTAATGGGATGCACCTGGGACCAGGTGAGGAGAGCAAGAGCTCCACACACTGGGAGGTCACAAAAGAGCTGTTCTGGCAGGGAGTTGATGAGAAATAAAGGTAGGCAACAATTCTACAAACTATAACAAAATATCTGGTTTGGGGTATATTATGGTGTAGATTCTTTGTTTAGATTGAAAGGGTTTAGAACGTGTTTTTCAGAAAAATGTGACCACGATGAGTGCAAGAAGGCTGATAACAGCTTTGGTGACCAAGGAATAACTGAGAAAGAAAGATAGTTGTTTCCTCTGTGGTAAGGTAGCACTGGTAATTGCACAGGTATCCATCAACTGGTTGCAGCATTTGTGTTCATTTTCAGGTTTCACTGTTGCCAAAATATGTGAGAAATAACAGTAGTTTCTCACTCCATTAGCTGAAAAAATGTGACAAATAAAAGCAAGGTGCCTGAAAGGGAAATATCATCTTTTAGCTTGCTTTCCACAACCTTCTGTTACCGACTCAGTTTTTTACTTTATATCTTTATTAAGGATAAGTCTCTTTTTTTTGATAAGCTTTTTTGTTTGCACTGTCTTATTAACACCAATATGATGCATTTTACTCTTGTTTCTTGAATTGTTCAAACTGTGATACTTTTCACAAAAAAGTGCTTTATCAGTCTCTCCCAGATCGTCGATTTATTTTTTTCTTTTTTCTTGAAACACTCGGATCCTTTTAGTGCCTGAGGCTTTAGCAGCAGCTTCCTGAGTCACTAAGGCAGGGCCTGTGCTCAGCTCCCAAGGGAGCAGCTGCAAAAGCCAGCTGCACTCTGGAAGTGTAACAGCCACAAGGGGACGAGAAACATTGGCCAGGGCCATAGAAACACAGCAGACTGCTAATAAGCAAGAAGAAAGTTTAGAGACAGGGTTGAGACCTGAAATATCTCAGCAGCCAGGACATCAAGAACCTTTCCTGATTAGCTTTTAGAAGGCACCTGAGTTCTGCCTTGCTCCTGATGTGCAGCTGCCGTGCAAGTTGGGTCACTGGGGGCTGGAGTTCCTGTTGTCTGAAATACTGCTGCACTCCCTGAGTTGGGCAACTCCTGAGGCTGTGCTTGGAGCCCATGCAAATTGACATCACACATGCAAGTTTAAGGAGTTTCAATGAGCTTTAATCCTGTGCAAATTTCATGAAGACTTAACTCGAATGTGTTTTATTTGAGAATTACATGTGGAAATCAAGCTGTATTGCAAGTGATTGTAATGAAGGTATTTCCCAGCTGCTGTTAGCAATGAGATTTGCTTCACATGGTTTAGATTATAATCTTATTTTCTTGATGATTTGTTGTGATGCATTTCCATACCCAAGCAAATTATTCTATATAAGGAAAAGAGTTTCAGTTTGCCTCTAAAGATTTAAGGAAGTTAAACTAGAATTTTCCATGCCGTTCTCATTGTAATTGGCTTGGTGCCAGCACAGGGGCACTTGTTGCGTCTTTGGGCTGTTTCTCAAAACCTGTAGCCGATCTCTGATTATATATTAGCTTTCAGATACTTTAAGTCAGATACCCATTCATAGGGACAGACATTGCTGGTGCATCTTAAAATACCAGTTGTAAATAATATTGCTCTTTCTGGAATGCCTTTTCCTACTTATTCACCTGAAGGACTCCAAATGGGTGGAATAGGTTCTCAAACGATCAAGGCTCTGTAGGATGTATGCAATTTCTATGTGAGCACAGAAGAAAAAAACAGCTCTCAAATGACAGGTAAGGAAAAAGGTTTAAATTATTTTTTCATAGGAGCTGTGACTGGTTAAATTTTAGAATAACTCTGAAGTTGTAGATCCCAATATAAGGGTTTACGGGAATGAACTTCAGGTGATATTATTTATTCCTATGTTGAAAGTGCTACATACCACTTTCTGTACTCTTAGTCTGCTCCCAGCATTTTCAGGGATAGAATGAACTGTAAAGAGCATATTTCCAAGTAGTGCTCTGATGAAAAAGGGGACATGGTGTATTTCTGTAAGAAGAGAGAGTTCATTTAAATATTAATCTGAAGTGCAATTGTTCTTTAAAGCTTCTAACTGCTCATTGAAGCCCGGGGTGACAGTTTTCTACAGGTTTATATGAGGTGTGAGTGCACTCAGCTTTCAGGGAGGTCTTCCCAAGTGTTTTGGCTGACACAAGCATTTGTTGATTGGCAAGTGCACCTGAGTATCTATACAGAGTTCACTTAAAATATGCTTTAATCAGCAATAGTAGTTTGAATAATACAAGACATCTACTGTGTCAGGGATGTAAAATAACTCAAGATTCAAAGCATTTCCCCCTCCTGTAATAGTGAAATGAAAATGTACTGGAACTCTTACAAGGTAAGTGAATTTTAAAAGAGTTTTGATGTAGGTGTGTGTTGTGAACTGCTTTTCAAAGTGTGTTTTAGACTTTTTGAGTGACTGTTTTAAGTGGGCAGATGAATGCAGTTCAGTATTTACAGTCAATACAGGCCACTAAAAGTAAGGAACACACAATGGAAAGGAAAGGTGACTTTTATGCCTCTAAAATAAAGGTCAGAAATGGGCCACAACAAGCAGTCACATGTCAATGTGCTGTGCAGTCACATGTCAATGTGCTGCTGCATCATGCTGAAGCGTTACCCATTCCTTCTAGAACAAAGCTTGCAAGGAACTAGAGTCAGCTTCTGTGCAAGTTAAACTGTGCTTGTAATGATAAACCATTACATGCTCTGTTGGTGTAGAAAATGGCATTTTCCTTTGAGCTGTGTTACTTTTAAAACTATTGGAATAATTGTACACAAATATTGGTACACTTACACATCCAAATCAATTTATTAAAATAAGTCCATGCTCTGGAAACAAAGTTGACTTGTTTAAGCATGTTTAGTTATGACTGAATTGTATCTTCCATTTAATGAACACTATTCAGTCACAGTGTTCCATTGCTAAGTTAATTAACATGTCTGTAACTCAAACTGTGCACGTCAATCAAAATCAAAGGAAAAAGTGACAAAAAAATTGGCTGGCGAGCAAAACAGGCCTATTATACCAAGTGAGAGTAAATTGAAAATTACAATGAAGTGTGTTTATCTTCACTAAACAGGAGTTATTTCTCTATTTTTTGATCTATTTCAATTAATTTTTTTAAAGAAATCATGTTTACATAATTTGTTAAATATTACATAGAACTCTTTTATACTTGTATCAACAGACTGCCAGTCTGTGACTGAAAATATGTGCACCATTCCACATCATCTCTGTACTAGTCTCTGTTACAGAAGGGACATAATATTCTATTGAAAGGTGAAATGCTAACGTTAAAGGGATGAGGTTTATTTTCAAGTATTATATAATAGTATTAAGTTATGTATGTTTTGGGGTAGGGAAGGGGCTCCCATTTTGAAGAAGCTGAAATCTGATCTTACTCTCCTTATGTCATCTCTGCCCTTGACCCAAACCCTAAGACTCCTCCCCTGCAATACCTAATAAAACACCACCACCCTGCCCCTACTCTCTCTTTTCACCTTCTCCTCCCTCCCTGGCTCAGGGTGGGGGGGAAATAAAATGGACTCTCGTGCTTAACAAAACAGACTTGTTTGTTTCTCTGCCAGCACCTGTGCCTCCCTGGACATGATGATTACTGTAGCCACAGGGTGCTACAGAGTATCTCAGTTTTCCTTGTAAATTACCTAATGAGCATTTTTATCAGTCATCTCAATATTTTTTCAATCTTCCTGTTCTAATTTAATTTGCTATTTCATGTAATTTAAAAAAACCCCAAACCTCATTTGAGTCCTTTATGAATATGCTGCTGTGAGTTCAAAAAGTGACACTCAGATCACTGCACTCTGTTACTTTGTTCAGGCTGAAATTTTTTCTTCTGTAAGTAATACATAGAAGACAAGCAAGACAGTTTGGTTTGAAGGATTTGCCAAAGAAGAGGAAAATAAAAATTCCTGGCATTTAAGTAATTTACCTTTGTCAGACTTGGCTACTGCAAGCAAGTAGTAAAAGAGATATTAACATGATTGTGCTGAGAATCACTAACTGCAGGATAGATGAAGGGAGAGCTGTGGAGATGATATAATGCCACTGAAGAAGTTGAGTGACTGATATTGTCAGTTGTGGTGCCCTATGTCCCTTCAACAGCACTGTTTGCAACAGAGCCATTGCAATGTAAATTAGAGTATTCCATTAAATGCTCCATGTACTCTTTATAATATCCTTGGAAATAACCCATACAATTTACATACCACATATGGTTTAATCTCCCGTATCGTCCTAGTGAGACAATACACTACAAAAATGCTCTAAAGTAAATTAAGATTACAAATTAAGAAGATTGAAGTACAGAACCAGAGAGTATGATGATCACTTGCTATCCAGAAACCCTTACTGGAGAGATTGCACATGCTTTCTATTTTCCTGAGGAGTGAAACTTCCTGCATGCCTGCAAAATCTCAAGAGTTTAAAATGAGCTGCAGTGTGTGGTGAAGATTTGCTAATGGACCCTGCACTGATGGATTTGGGTCTGTACTGTCCCATCCCCAAGCTGGGCTGCTATGCCATCACTGCAGCTCCTGTGCAGCGGGACAGCTCTGGGGCTCTCCTGTTGTCATGTGTGGATTGTGTAGGCACCCCTGTAGCACCCCTGTGTGCACAAACTCCTTGTGTAGCCCTGCTCTGCACAGCATTCACCAGGGATTATGTTTTCAGGGTAATTTACCTTCAGCAGCAATCTTGTCCCTGGCTGCCCTTAGTCATGCTAAATCAAACACGTAATTCTGTTAGTATGGATTGCCTGCCATGGTGTCTATTATGCTGCTACAGTGTCATTGTCCTTTACTCACAAGAGGCTCTGAACAGATCTGCAAGGACAAGTGATGGTTAGTGGTATTTAGGAATAGTCTATTTGCTTTGTATTTGAAAAATATGACCCAGAGGTTGTCATAATTCTTGTTATGGGTAATTGTATCCTGGTGTGTGATCCAAAAAAGGTATAAAAACAAACAAAATATTAATATTTCTGAGTGCTATAAACATAATTTAAACATTTATTTCATGGACACATTGAGTAACCTGGCTGTTGAGGGCAGCCAAACTTGAGCATTCCCATAGGAAATGTTCACAGAATTCATACAGGTGATGACCCAAGGTCAGGGTCAGCTGGGAATGATGCTGGAGATGTTCCTTGTTCTATACAGAGGCCATTTTTCCTTTCTATACCACAAAGCTGCTTTGGACAGAGTGTACAAAATTTGTGAACTAATAACATGGCCCCTGTACAGCCTCTCACGGGGGGTTCCTTAGCTGGCTCAATTGCTTGTGAGGCTTTAAGGGTAGTGTATTAGGAATAGGATAAAGGATCAAAAGAGGCTCTTACCATGAGATGTTCCAAGATGTTTATTCTCCCAGGGAAACCCAGGGGGGCAAGAGAGGAGGCAAGAGTATGAACCAGGAAGAGCAGGGGCTTTTTATCCCTGCCAGGGAAAGATAACTGGAACTCAGCCAATTAGGTCAAAGGGGAAGGAAAGGTCAAACTATCTGGTAACATGTTACAGGGATCTGGGGAAAAACCATTCCCCAGAGGAATACAACAGTGAACTTGTGCTTCTGATGGTTTATACAACAACCTAGTGCCCAGTGGTTCTTTTTCTATGCAGTGTCTTTTACCTCGTTTCAAAACATAATTTTCCTTGCAACTCTAGCGAGTAAATAAGTTGCCTAAAGAAAGTGAGAACTGAGAAGTACTCAAAGAGTATTTGCAGAATAAAGTTAGACTTTGGGTGTGTGCCATGTGGGTTTTGGTGGGGGGGAAAATAGGTCTGAAGTTAGAAGTCTGAAAATACAAGCAATTTAGTTTTAAGCCAAAGGTCCTGCAATCAAATCAAAAGCTAAGATTTTAGCAGATGATGTGAGAAGTGGTCTTTTATTATTGATTTATTTGACCTTGTTAATTTGAGTCGTCATATTGAAAATGAACAGGAATACTCAAGCATCTTACTCAGATCTGATTGGGTCTGTGTGGTACCTAAGTTGCACTTTCTGCAAGAAAGGGATTTCACTTGAGCACAAGTACAAAGTTTATAGAGAATACACTAAATTGAGGGAATTTTCTTCTTGACTAATTTAATTAGTCAAAAAATAGTATGAGGAGAAGTCACCTTACAGCAATCTACCAACTCCCCAGGAACTAAAAAGTAAAAACCATATCAGTTCCTTTAAATGAATGACAGCTAAAATATCCCCATGGAACAACTGGCATGCACAACCTCGTGACAGTTCTTTTGTCCTGCTGCTTTTAGAATAGCAGATATTATTAATGAAGTAATTTTGTATTCGTAAGAATTCATCCAGCATTTCTGTAGTTCTTAATTCATTTTCAGAAACTTGCCATGCAAATAAGTAACATCAAGTTTGGAACAGAAACCACGCCAGAAATATTTATTTTTCTATTAAGAGCACATGGCTAATGCCATTAAACATGGCTTTGAGCATTAATTTCTAAATACAACTCATAGTGTGGGTTGCCCCACAATATAAAATGTGAATTTTTAGGATTTTCTTCAACAAATAGCTCATAATTGATCTTGGAAGTCACAGCTAAAAGAAGGAAAACTAGAAATAATTTTGAAAAAGTACTTAGAAACTGATAAACGACTATCTACCAATTATTAGGGGAAATTAAATTCCTCTTGACATAAAATAGGAACTGCATATGTGCTTAACAGGATTACAACTCTAGTAAGTAACTTCTGGTTTTACCTAAGGCTAAAGTTTAGTTAATGTCAAATTTGTATTTGGTGACATAAAGACATTGGATCCTTAACTTTTTGAAGCACATTAACATTCAGTAAAATTCTCAGTTTAAAGAAGTACGATACTAACCAGTATAGCATATACACAAGTTATTTAGAAAAAAAAAATTATCTGTCTGTTAAAAAGGATGACCCAACATACAAAATAATCGGATATACAACTTGAATGTTGGAAAGTTCTGGTCTAGTGCTGTGTTTAGTGCTGCACAAAATGAACTGTTGGCATGTACCCCACACCCCCAGCAGGTATTTCCACATAGGGAAAGGACTCACCCCTCACATTTCTTAAGGTAAAGGACCCAGAAACATCTTTCCTGTCCTGACAGTAATTGGCTCAGTGCCAGCACAGAGGCACTGACTGGGCTTGAAAAGTGTAACTCAAAGCCTGTTGCTGATTCCATTGGGCCAGGGGCCAAATAGCTCACCTGAACTATTGAGTACTAAAGAGAGAGAACAAAGAAACTCAGCACATTTTTGGGGTGTTGTAGCAAGTCTATGGGACTTGTCCCCATATTGTGCTCAGCTTTGCTTGTTGTGCTTGTATTATTTTCTTTCCTTATTAAAGGGGAATTATTAAAATAAGGGATTGTTAAAATAAGGGAATATTAAAATAAGGGATTTTCTTCCCTTATTTTTGATTTTTCAAGACATATCCGATCATGCTGTCTCTCTAATTGATTTAAGCCATTTCTCTGGAAGGGCTGGACCCTCAGAGGTATTGGGAACCCCCAATAATTAAACAGCCCAATTTCATACTTTATAAAAAGAAATGGGTTGAGTAATGAATGCAAAATTACTAAATCAGCAAGGTATCCCACTGGGGCTATATTTGGTGTTTTTCTGCACTGTGCCATGTGGACTTATATTCTGTGCTTGGGTTAATATGCAGCGCTGGAACTGCATTCCAGAAACAATTGCTGAGATAACATTACTTCTGTGTCTATTACTTTTGTCAGAACAAATACAGATGTAGATTGATTTGAATTTATGACATGCATTATTACTTATTCCTCCTAATAACAAAACAGATACTTGCAATAAATAAGAGATGGCATTCATTCCCTCTGTGCTTTTATGAGAATAAAAGAAGTTTCAAAGGCACTGGCTGGTCCATAAATAAGGAGACAAAAAGCTGTGCTATTGAATGCAAAAGAATCCCTTCAGTCTCTACCACCTCTTCGCAAGCCCTGCAACCAAAAACTGAAGAAATCTTGGCAGTCCAGCAGAACTTAATTGATCCCATTGGTCCATATCAGGCCACTATAGAACAAGAATAACTTTTCATAACATTTTAACTCCTTCCAAATGTCAGTATGAAGAAACTGTATTTTCCAGCTAAGTTTGTAACATCTGAATCGTGGTTCTTTTAATAGAAAGGTTATTCACAGTAGTTTCTTGTTCAGTTCCATGTGTATCCAGCCTGACTCACCACCTGATGCGGTATCAGAACTTGCTGACCATATGTCCACAACACGACATGAATGAAAGACTGTCCATGAATGAAAGACGGTCTGTGGAAATTTACATTATTTTCATTGATGTTTTTATCACCAACTAACAATTCATTATATTATACTCTTGAAAGTAAATAATATTTACACATTGCAGTTCTGTAAATAATAAGGTAATCTTCCTTTATTATCTAAAAACTCAATTGCCAGACTTGCAAAAATAGCACTGCTAAAGTTACATTTCTTGCCTGAAAGGCAAGATTTTTTCACTTGAGCTAAATCATTCAACATTGAAAGCTTTTATTTCTTTGTAATTGAAAAAAAGAAATTTCATGTGTGTGAATGAAATGTATCATTATTTATGTGAGAGATTTCTTCATTCCCCTCTGTTTTCCAAAACTTGAATGCTTTCTCTGTGCCACCACTATCAGTTCTCGCCCTCTGGAAACAAGATCAAAAGGCGCAACTGGAATAAAAGGGAATAGAACAAAAATAAGGAATACCAAAAGAAAGATTAACTGGGAGAAGACCAGAAGAAATTATTAAAAAAAGGGAAAATAAGAGAGAGGACAGATGTAAAGCTGATATGTAACAAGGTTATGAATGTTTTCATGCAACTTTTATGGAGACAACCTAATGAGTTTATTTCAACTTCCTTGAAATTCTGTGTGCATTTATTGATTCAGCAACGTGAAAGTAGTAAAATACTCATTATCTGCCAATGAAGATCACATTCACTGTGCAGAAAAATCAAAGACTAGGTGTTCAAGGAAGAATGTTCTAATCTTGCACTAAAAAGCAGAGGTTTCAAGGAGCCTCTCTCGGACCATCTGGCAGTCTTGGAATACAAATATTTGAGATGAACGGGTTCTATGGAGAAAGAGACAGCATGGAAAGGATATTAGAAGTAGTTTGCTAATGTCAAGTGCTGCAGTGACTGTCACTGAAGACCACTGCAACTTCCCCAGAGGGAGCAAAACAGGAGTGTTCAGGCACATGTCCAGCCCAGGGAGATGAACCCCTGCCCTGTGGTGATGCAGATTTAGTGTATGTTAATCACAGAGCCAGGCTCACTGCCAGATCCAGTGCCTGCTTGGGGACACAGGAATCTCTCAAAGCCTGGGACCGGGAAAGAGCTGTCTAAAAGAGCTAAGAAAATTTAAAGTGGTGCAGTAACTACTCAGGGTAGTGTCCCTGTGAATTCAGAGCTCTCCTGTTATACCAAACTGCTTTCTTCAGGTGGTAGAATCAGTGGGTTTTGTTCTGTACTGTACCAGTGAGTGTACACTATATTAGTGCATAAGGAGGGATGGTGCACGGTCCACAGGAGGGAGCAGTCACTCCTTCAACCGGTGGCTGATCCAACGTGCTGCAGTAAATCAGGGATCCTCTCAGGGGATTCAAATCGTCTCAGTGCAAAGTCTGCACTGTGACAAGCCTGTATTTAAGCATTTTGCGAATTTATTTTCTACATGATTTTTCAAGGATCAGTCACAGCCTAACCCTGTGGCGAGACACGAACTAATAAGTTTTTATCTTATCAATATCATTCCAAGAGTTTGGGAGATATTATCAGCTGTGCTTATATCCTTATTTTCCATGTACTGCTGTTCATCAGTTAAACCTCATATATGTAGCTTTGTTCTGCTGTTGAGACTGCTCAGAGATTTTTCTTTAACTAGAGAGGTGGTTCAGGTAAACCCAGGAACAAACTCCAGAAGGATGAGCAGAATTACTGGCAGCAGCAGAGGCAAAGCACCACAACTTGGTTGTTTTTCCAATTTTCATATAGAATACAGCTTTTAGCTTTAGGTGGTCACTGTTGGCTTCTTAACAGAAGTGGGCATTGTAGTGCTTCCTACTGTTAATTCTGGATGATGCTTCATAAACATTTTTTCCTCACTTTGCTCAAGAGGGGCAAAGGGATTAAATAATTAAGGTATTTGAGGTCATAAAGGACATAGAGAAATCTGTGTGTTGAAACTTGAATAGCTTTCACATGCACTACAAAATAGCTCTATTTCAAAACCAAATCCAGAACAATTGTCTTTGCATCAGTTTTACACCAGCATTTGAATATAAGGTGTGAATATAATACAAGACAGTCTGCTGGATAATTTCTGCCTAGAAAGAGGGACTAGGTTAAGGTTTTGAGGCTCATTTTAAACTGGTCTTGCACACAGCAACAAAAGAAGTGCAGTGTTTGATAGTTCATTAACTGCACCTGTAAAGTTAGTATTTCATAATGCAGGAAACAGTTAATTTGTATTGATCTGCCAGTGTATGTTTATTAAAAGTATGTGCTTTTAGATGTGTGTCCACAGGGACTTCCTCTGGCAAGTGCAATAAATGATGCAATGGACACTATATTAATTTTTCTTTTTAAAATAATATATTGTGAGTTTCCTACAACAAAGTTTTTTTTTTTTTTTAACCTTATGTTTCTGTCTCTTAAGTACTGTGCTGTGGAAAAACATGGATGTAAACATCCTTAAAGGGGGCATGCCTTGCATCTGTTGTGAATTGACAGCTCTTAATTGTTTTCTCACTTACTTGGACTCTTAGATTTAGCTTGGTGGTTGTGGTTTTTTTTGTTGATTTGGTTTTTGTTTGGTTTGGGTTGGGTTTTTTTGGGGTTTTTTTTTGTGTGGTTGTTTGTTTGTTTTGTTTGGGGGTTTTTTGGGCTTTTTTTTGGTTGGTTAGTTGTAGTTGGTTGCTTTTTTGGTATTTTGGTGTTTTG
>VZDJ01000033.1:21992-120387 GCA_008694505.1 Cyanoderma ruficeps | reverse complement strand
CCTTCCTTCCTTTCTTTCTTTCTTTTCCTTTAGTGTATGTTAACAAAATCTGTGTGCTTTACTTTTAAATTGAGCCTGTTTCACCTTTTTCTTCCAAAATCCCGTCTCCAAGTTGGCAAACAAAACTCGGTGAACATAAAACCACCACATCATCTCAAAACCTGTTTGGTTTGTTTTGCTGGTTATTAGTTGTCTTCAGGAATGGGCCATGCTCACCGATGTCCCATTTTACAAATGGTGTTACGAATCATGCCACTCCTCTGAAATGACACATTTCAAAAATATCTAATGTTACTTCTGTGTTTATTTTCCCCATTCCATGGGATATCACAGTTTACTGACAGATCCTTCCTTTTCCATTCAAGATTACTTTAGACAAAAATGAGACGCAATTTTGAGATCTTGCTCTTTGAAACCTGAATTGTTTTATTAGATATATGGGAACTCAAACTGGTGTGGCAAATGAAAGTTCATTCTTTTCTCTTTTTACACATTCTTTTCCAAAGAAACCGGCCATATTATTTGTTTAGTCCAGACAGCTTTAAAGTAGAACTGTAGGGCTTTGTCAAGGTAGCTATAGTTCTTGGGAGAGTTTTGTAGCCCAAATTTTCCTTTACATCTGTTAAAATAGAGAGTTTTTCAAGACTTCTTGATAACTCATAAAGGAGGGGTTTTTTTTTGTTCCCCCCCCTTCTTCCCCCCACCCTCTTCCCCCCTCCTTCCCTAATCCGGTTTTCCAGTTCAGCAAATCAATGTACAGGACACACTAACTTCTCACCAGTTTTATATGCCACGTCACAGCTGTACCCATCTTCTATGTTGCCTACAGTCACACCATTAAGTAGAGTTTGGGTACTTGATAGCCAGTGCAGGGTAATTAACACCATATTCTAGGAAGGCAGCTTGATTTTTCATTTGCTACTGGTTTTACTGAGACCTGTTTCTGCCACCTTAATGCATTAATCTGTTACTTACTGGCTAATAAGAAGCTGAACCTAGTTTACTGAACGGGTGAAATTTCGTGACTTCAGTTGAGGCAATTTACATCTAAGGCTCTCAGTGTCTGAGAACAAATTAGTATTCAGATTTTAACATTGATTTGAGGATGTGAACTTTAGGAGTTAGATTGGTTAAACTGGGCTTAAACAGCCAGACCAATGTCTCGGTGTGAGCACCAGAAGCTCTTGCAGAGCTGTCCTGGAGGTGCTGTCATCATTATGGCTCACCCTTCAAAGCAGTATCTGATTCCTAGGAGGGAAACAACAGAACCTGAAGTTACTTGGTATGAACAGAGCAAGTGGCAGCAGAGATATTTAAGCAGCACAGAGCACAGCCAGTGAAAAATATGAGGTAACACTTATTACAATTTAAACATATTTTATGTAACTCCTAGTATAGCTTTTAAACAGCTCTTGACAAGATAGATCAGTCTGAAGAGAGCTACAAAAAATATCTGGGTCACAGAAGAAACTTGCTGAAATTCTAATTATGGAAGATCATACTATTCTCCTCTGGACTCCATCTAGAAGTAAAACCTTTTCATTATTTGGCTATCTTACTGGTATTCCTTCCCTACTGCAGTTTAAGGTAAACATTTTGGTGGCTCCTGATGGAATCAGGATCGCAGCTCTGCATTAGATGGTGAAAACAAGTTCCAGTAGAGAGATCTATTAACAGGTTAAAACCAGGAGGAGTTCACATTAGTGTTATAGCAAACTAATATAAGAGGCTAGAGGCAGAGATGTGAAGCTGGATTTAGTCAGTTTGTACCTCAGATAACTGACACATGCTACATCCGGGACTGGTTTCCTGTATGTGCTCCATCACAGCAGTGGTCATGGAGACAGTTCACCCACTGCCACTTTATGTTCAGGAGTGCTCTGAGAGCTGTTCTAGGAGGTGCATGACTAAGGTGTAGTTTCTTGTCTGGAAAAAAAAAATGATAAATATTGCCCTGAATTATTAATCAAAATTAATAGACTTTCTCAGTGATCTTACTATGTGATACTATTAAGATTATGTAAAATCCTTTGTTTTCAATTTTCTAAAATAAAAAACCCAACACAAATTCTTCTCAATAGGAATGATTATTCTTCCCATCTGTGTTCTAGGTGACCATATGATCTGTCTATGGAACAGGCTGTATTAGCAGAGAAAAATAAAAGTTATGCAGGGATCAAACCCAAAGCTGTACTTTGAGAAAAATGCTATAAGCGTTGGCATGTTCTGGAAACTTTCAGCAAATGCTGAAAAACCTCCAACAAGCACAAACACCACAAAGGGATAAACATAAAAATCCCCTTGCCAACTGCAAAAATTCTGGTTCCTTTCCTCTCTCATTATTTACCACAGCCTCATTAAGCACATGAATTGGATGACTCCAAGAGCATTTTTCTGTAGGGCAGTCTGGTACAAATTTGCAATGTATTCAAAGAACTCCCAGTGACCCTCTATCAGAAATAAATAATTCTACTGAATAAGCAAACAGAAAGTCACCAAGAAATAACTGTACATGTGACAGGAGAGTTGTTGCAACTTATTTGCTTGTCAGAAGATTGAGCCCCTTTTTCGGTGCTGAAAATTAAAGTAGTTACTTCCCATTTTTCTCTTTACCTCTGTGGGAAGTGATGATTATGAGAGGACTGTGGCTAAAGGGAGTACTTTGGTAAATGTAGAAAATGCTGCGATATACTGAAGAATGAATAAAAAAGGTTTTCCTTTCAGATTCTCAGTCATCTGCTTACAAATAGATATCCTGGCGTGGTCAGTATTGAGTGTCCCCCTTCTTCTTTCTCCTGCTCTGTGCATTGCTCAGTCTAATTCCAATCCAGAGTACTTCCTATCTGGCTCAAGGCCCCTCTTTACCATCTTCTGCATTGCCTGTAAAGCACTTGTGTATTTGTCCTGTACTACAGAGGTGCTGACAGTAGAGGCACAGTAAATAGAAGAGCTGTAAAATCATAGCAGATGTAAATGCTTCAAGAAATTAAGACAAGGTGTAATGACTTATTTATGTTCCACAGAAAGAGTGAACATTCTTTAATAAATATATTTTTCCAGTTATTCTTAATTTATACCTTTCCTTACCTCATAGAGAAGTGATTAATTGAGCCTTGCTTTAAAAATAAAATAGGAACTGAAGGCATTGAACTGCTTGTGTTCAATTTAATATTTTTAAATGCAGATGTACTGAATCAAGCAACTCCTATCTAGAGAGCCATGTTTCATGCTACCTTTTGGGCCTTTAACTTATACAGAAAAAATAGTTCTTTTCTAAAATAATAAATGTGCAACTGCTGCAGTGCACAGAATGAATAAACATCCATGCATTTAACAATGTAAGAAATTGTGTTCTTGTCTTGTATTAACTGTGTTAATGTTACAAACTTTACAGAGAACGGAGATAGAATAATAGAGTTAATAATGTGCTTAAAGGTGAAAAGGTGAAATAATTTATCCAGTGGAAAGGAAGGGCAAAGGTAATACTCCAGAAATATCAAAGATATTGTTTTAATTAAGAAATCTATTTTTAAAATCTCAGCAATCTAAAGACAGATCATAAATAATGGGTCTATACTCATTTGTCTTCAGGTTTGTTTTTATAAATACATATATTTAAACAGTATTTATGGCTTGGGGTTGGGGTTGTTTTATTTTGGTTTGATTTTCTTTGTATCAAGGCATTTCTCCTGTCTTCTACATAAACTTTACTGCTCTGTTAAAGAGATTCAGTCAAAACTATGGACAGATTCCATTCTGAGTCATTTGAAACTAGGAAATATCCTAAACCTAAGTGTTGCCCTGAGTTTTCTGCCTTCTGTCTCTGTGCAGAAGTTCTCTCACACAGCTTCATGTAAACAATGTTTATTCTTAGAATGTTTGCATTCTTCTCCTCTGAGAGAAGAAATGATTGATGGTGATGTCCACCATCCAGGTTGAGAGGTGGCGACCTCTGTAGCCAATCTCTGGACCTCTGTACAAATGTATTGTCGTGGTTTGAGGTCAACCCATGACATTAATAAAGGAGTTAGATTGTAAATAAAGTAGGAGAGTTTGTTCCCCCTCACAATGCTTCTGGCCTGCTCTCTTTCTGTCCCTAAAGTGGGACACGCCCAGCCTCGGCTAGCGACACCTAAGAATAGACAAAGTTGTTACTCTTCCTAGAGACATTTTAGAAAGTGGATTCACCTGGTACCAGTCACAGTGTTCAGAATCAACTGCAATGCCAGAGTGAAACTTCATTTCAACATAGAGTTCCTGTTGTGAGGTGTAATCATCCTTTTAATTATACTTTGAGACCCAATATTAATTTTTTGTAGTTGTTTGGCTGGTTGGCCATTCTTGTCTGTTACCTGCAGTTTACAGAACCTAAGGCAGAAGGGAACAACCTAAATAGCCCTGGCAGCAAATGAAATTACAGCCTACTGAAAAGGTCAAAGCAATGCTGCTCACAATGGTAATGTACAGAGTAAATGAGCCATTTCAAATGCATCATTTCTCTGTCAGAAATTGCAAAAGAGCACAGCAAATGACAAGAAATGAATCCATAACTGTTGGCATGAAGTTGGCAAGAATTTAGACTTAACATGTTCCAGATTAAAAAATAGCCATTTGTACATTTTTCTCAACAGCTGCACTTGAATTCCAGGGAGAGCTGGTTCCCCACCTGTATATTGCTCTTCTCTTCAGTGGAACAGCCATTCTCCCATTTTGCAGTGATTAATGGGGTAATCGCAGAATACGCGTGCAGCAAGGGTGTTTTTGAAAGTGTAAATTGTTCCAGAAATATAGGTAGCATTCACAGTGGAACTTGATCAGTTAGGGCAAATGGCAAACTGTTGCTGCAAAGAAAAGAGAACAACGGGATCTCTGCTGCCAGGCCTGATGGATAAAAGCAGATCCCACAAATCAGGCTGTGATGCTGACTGATCCTGTCATTTCAGTCGGCTCTCTGTCCCGTGTGATATTTGGTGTTGGTGTCATTTTCCTTTGCAGCTCATATTTCCCTGGCTGGTGGAAACATAGAAGGTGTAAAATGTCATTTGCTTTTGGGGATACTAAGCTGCTACAAAGACAAAACAGGTCAGGGAAATAGCATGAGCCAAATTGTCATAGGGAGAGAGACAAGAAACAATGCTGACTGATTCTGTCACAAGTCATAATGCTTTTACAGTATGCAGAATTTCCTGAGACAGTGAACTGAAAAATGTTGGCCAGCAGGGATTACTAACTTTTAAAATATGTAGTGAGAACTCCGTGCAAGGCAAACTCTCCCTCCAGTGCTGTGGAAGGCAGGAGGACAGAGTGCTTCAAGCAGGTGTAATTGGCAATCCCAGGTGCTTAAAATGAAGTGGTGCCTTTGAAGCCAAGCACACTGAAGCTTATCTTTGCATTTAATTTATCTCGTCAGTCTTGACTGCAGTTGTCAAAATTTTGCTGTCAGTGGGAACATGATTTTCAATTTCCTTAATAGTGATGGAAAGAAGGCAATGATAGGCTGTGTTTTGTCATCCTTGTTGTTTGCAAATTCCTTATTTGGGAAGCAATTCCATCTGTGGGGCACAGGCTTGTGCGAAGGGAGTTGAAGTGTCCTGGTGTTGCTTCTCCTTGGTGCGTGATGGAGCAATGTTGGACATCTCCAGCACGCAAAGAAGTGACTTTTAAAGTAGGCACCTGGAGGTTGATAGGTGATGGCAGCTGATGGCCACAATGCTTTCCTCAAGGAAACACTTCCAGATTGTTTCTTTTCCTAATAAAAACTTCCTCTTTATCTGTTCTGCATTAAAACTTCTAGACTGCTGGAAAGCCAGACCCTTTCTGCTAAGGGATTTCTAGTTTAATCCCTGTCTTTACACTATGTGTGTGCATTTACATACTTTTGAGATAACTTTTTTATCCAAATGATTTGTGCCTGAATTTTCTCTGTGATTTACTGTTTGATTTTGGCTTCCAAATACTATTTCTCAGAGTTACAGCTGAATGGCATAACTTCCAAAGATGAGCTCTGCATAGCAATCCACATTGGTTTTGTTTTGCTTTTCAGTGTTAAAAGTGGTTTACAGAGTAATTTTAGATGTAGGTGACTTCATCAAACTTGCATTGCTTTTGCTTCTGGGTAGAGTCTCCTTGTCCATTCTGCAATTACTCAACCACAGAGGATGAACTGACCCCATATTTTTGTATTAAACTAAGCACAAAAGGATCACAATCCAGATAAAGTTGTTCAACACATCTCTTATTTCATTCAGTTTGGCTTCTTATTTCACTTAAAAATAACTTCAGTACATCAGTTTAAGAAAATAAAAATACTTAAGAACGTAATAGTCTGGGAAGTCCCTTCCAAATCTTCTGTTTCAGCTGAAGTACCTTGTTCAAAAGTCTCCTCAGCCAGCATGTCTCTTGGAAAGATAGAGTATCTTATCCTGGGATCCAAACTATCAACTGAAAGATTTAACAGCAAATAATTTTGTTTTATCTCACTTGGTGAACACTTTCACTGACATCAGAAGGAGTTGTGCTGAGAGAGAGTATCTGTATGTATTTCCACATAATAAGTTCATGCCCCACTGAGACTGGATTTTCACTGTACACAAAAATAAACTAGAAATTGGTTTTGGGGAGATGAAAAGAATGTCAGATGCAAGTGCTTTATTAATGCAAGCAGCAGTTACATCCTTAAAGTGTGTTGTGCTTGGAAATTTTCTCCCATTATATGGGTTTGCTGTTTTATTGGGAGGCCAAAATTTTCAATATCAGTGCTTGTAGTGAGCCTTTATAAGGCTCATGAAAAAAGCTTTAGGAATAAGCATTCTCCCAAATGCATGAGCATCATTTGTATTTTAGAGGCTGTGCTTATCAAGGCATTATTACATTTATTCTAGTTTGTTTTGGCTTGTGTTTGCATTTTTGGAGGTTTTGAAAATTTTTTTGTTGTTGTTGTTAAGAAAAAGAAAATTTAAATAGCTGCTGTCCTATGTATTGCATGTTAAATTCCTTGTTTCAACCCAGGATTGAAATCAAAATGAATCTTTCTGGGTGTCCTGGGTTGATGGTGCCCTCTATCCCAATTATTCCAATCGTGTAGCTTTGTCCTTCCTGTTTGTTATGTCTACCAGCTGACCCCNCCTCCGAGGAATTCCTTCCCAAACCCTGGGTTGGGGGAGGGGTGGTGGAGGTTTGTTTTCTAGGGGGCTCCTTTTGGAGGTTCTCTCCCTAGTCTGTCCTAAACCAGGACACTGGGTTTATATCATATCAGAATACCAAAAGATCATTTGAAAGTAGGTCCTCTCTGATAGCTGGAAAACTTTCCCCACATAATTTGGACAGAAATTTTATTAAAATTCAAAACAATCCTGAGAAAATGTTAGTTATCAAATTTTCTTTAAAATCCTTTCCCTAGGATTAGGTCTTAAATGCTATAACATGAAAGGGACAGACACAAGTATTGCAATTTGAGCTTATCAACAAGACAAAAAAAAAGTTTGTATGCTTTTGTGAAGATTTGGGTTATATTGACTACTTTCCCTAAGCATTCATCTGTATGAACAACAGAAGTTCTTCTAGAGTCACCTAAGGGACTTATATTTCAAAATTTGTCCCAGTATGTCACCATGAAGAAGCATACGATGAACTTTTTAAATACTTCATATTGCAATAAATGTAATACTAAGCAGAGAACATTTATACATTATGTATGGTAATGCCTCAGGAATAACATTCTGGAAGAAAGTCAGAAAGAAGTGCAGGAGAATACTAAAAAATCTTTCCAGATTAAATTCAACTTTATCACTTGTGGGAGACACCTCCTACTGAGGTGAGCAATCTCATCACATCATTACATTTCTATTTCTGCCATTTTTTCAGGGAAGTGCTCCTGTGGTTGGATTAAGCCGTCTCCTCCTGATCTATATTTATGTGCTAAATCTTTGGTCATATTTTTTGAGAGAAAACTACAGATGAGTCTGTGTGTGTGAGGGGGCAGTTGATTCTGTGAGATCTGAGACTATTTTCTCTCTTTCTGTCTGTAGCCCTATGAGTAGGACAACATGGGGAGCTGTCACACACTTCACTTGAACTTAACTTTCTGCAGACTTCTGAAAGTTTCAGTCTTTTCCTTTAGTTGACTTCTACCTTCAGAACTTGCTAATTCAGATATTTCTGAAAGGAAAAAAGTCACAAAGGTGAATTGTTTGAATATTAAGATTGCTGCTTATCAGTTTCTCCCGCAGAACACAAGCACAGTAAAGGCAAGGAAAGGAAAGAACATCATCTATTGTTTCTTGCCTATATAAACTAATGTTAACCATGTCTCCTTGTCCTCAGATATTCAAACAGTCAGGCTTTGTGTCCATCTGTAATGGCACAACAATTAAACTACATCAGAACACATAAAAGGAGATGGTTGAGAACCTGTACAAATCCATACTAGGAAAAGTGAACAAGACAGGTTTTTATTAATTCATATACTTGTAGATTTTTATTTGAAGGTGATTGTGAAATGTTATTCATCCGTACACTTCCATTGCTATATTTTTAGCAACTAATTTCTGTCTACATTTTAAGACTTAAAGGAGTGGCAGTAATGTCAATTAAAAAGCAGGACTGATACAAAATGCCCATTTATTCAAACTTAGTGCTAAATCTTTTTGTTATTAACACATTAGGTATTCTTAACTTTGCCTTGCTTCAAGTTCAGATGTGTGGGTTTATTCTAGAAATAGCCTAATGGATAGGAATTGTGATCAACCATTATTGATTTTCTCCCATTTAATAAAAGGGAAACCAGGCTCATTTAAATGATTGTATTAGAGGAGAACTCAGTGTGAGTCATTCTGCTTTCTTCACTCAGCCCTGCCAGCTGTCCACTACACAGAGGCTCAGTTTCCTCAGAACTGCCAGCCAGCACCTTTTCTGCTGAGAAAAGAGGACACTCCAGGCAGCTGATAAGCTGAGGGAGTTTAGATTCAGCATCCAAGGAGAATGGAGAGCTGAGAGTTCAGCTTCATCAAATAAAGGAAAGGAAGGTGACACTTCCTATATGTTTTGCAGTCATGAGAAAACCTCTGCTTTTCTACCTTTTGCCCTACATTGCTAACTCTAGATCAACTTTTAATTTGCTCAATATTCCTATTTCTTACTGTTCATGAAGTCATGTCAGTCAGCCTATAAAGAATAGTGAATTCTAATCTCTCATTTGTTTCACCCCTTTAACCCATCTGAATTTGATAAAGCCACAGTAGAGGAGCAGATTATTTTCATGTTATTTTTAATTTCTAATAGTACTAAAAAGATATTTCCTCAGTGCTGGTTCAGGTGAGGCAAATCTTCCAGGCCTGCTGTGATTTCAGGTGAATTTCATGCAGTCAGGGCATTTCTGTATGCAGAGGCCATCCCAATCTAAAGGTATGCATTACCTAGGGACAGTTACAGAACACAATTTCATAATGGAGGTACAGGCAGTTCCACAGTAATACACAATTTCCCCTTTTTATGGAGGGTAAAGCTTCATCTTTTAGCCATGGAATGACAGCAGTCGTGACTCTGCTTAATTCTCTTGAGACGGCTAAATGCAAGGAACCCAGGGATGAAGAGGAAACAGCAGCATTTTTTAGAGTGCTTTAAGTGTGCAGCACTGATGCACACAGCATCAGGGGCTCCCTCTGGGGATGGCAGAGCATTCCAAGGTCCATGGTGGCCATCACAGTTGTCATATAATGCACATTTTAATATCCCCTTAATTACACTCAATTCAGTGGCTATTTAATTAACTATTAACTAATTAACTATTTGCTTGAGAGATATCATAATCCTTGTACAAATGGAGTAAACAGGTGATAGGGGAACTCTTGAAAGTGCATCTTAAGGGTTTTATATAAAAATATACATTAGACGTGTATACACACATGTATGAGGATTTAATCAGGAAGGAGATATGCATGCAGAATTCTCTAGGAATTGTTTGTGGTGCCGAACTCTGACCTATAAATTGCTGGATGGAATGGTTGAGACTAAGGAGTTCCCCACTCATTTTCCTTTAAATGCTAAGGAGGACGCTGTCACCTTTTTCTCAATGCTTGGGTACAGAAACTTGTTTGCATGAGGAAACAGATATTGGCTTTTGAAGTGGAAATTTATTTCAATATGTTTTGAATAAAATATTTCACTTAAGTAAAGTCTCAATTTTTTCCAGCTTGTTTTGCAGAAATATTCTTTTTAATATTCAGTGAAAAGTCAATTATTTCAGTAAGGATTTTCATAGTCCTGGTTTTCAAAAGATTGCATTGTGTTCTCAAAATTACTTGAATGCCACTGTTGTGGCTAAATTACTGCGTAGGAAGTTGTGCAGAAAAAACATGAAGCATTCATAAACCAGGCCACAATCAAATTTATGTGACTAATACAACTTTTTTTTAAACTTTTTTCCAATATTTTTAATCCCAGATGGTAACTTTCTAATGTAAACAATATCACCTAATGTAATGTTTTCACAAGGTTGAATTTGCACCCAGTTTAAGAAAAAGCAATATTTGTTATAGAAGCTATTGTTTGCTTGTCCTTCAGTCAGCTAGACAACCAGCATGGAGCTGGATAAAAGCTTAAAGAGATAGAAGGAAATGAACACAGCAGTACGAAGAAATAAACACAGAAAAATTTAAAGTAATTCTATTAGTAATGCAAGGTGTACAGAATCGGGATTTTCTTTGATTCACTGCTGAAGCTCTGAAGCAGCAGTAAAATGGGAGAGCAGTTGTGACACTGCTGTGCTGAAACTTGATTTGAGAGTAATGTCCCTTCCATTGTCCTTCCATGCTGTGAGGTGTCAGCTGTTACTGAGCATTTCTGGTTTCCAGTCACTGGGACAAGTTACCTCCCAGTTTAACTTCTGTGGTTTATTCTCTGCTTGTCATTTCCTACTGCTGCTCTGCAGTCAAGTTCTAAAATGTTCTTAAGCAGAGCTGATGTAGATTTTGCTGAAAAAACTGCACTATTGTCAGAGTCATTTTGACTATTGCCTTTTAGCAACCCAGCACTACAATCTCCTTGAATTTTTTGTTATTGTATTGATTTTAAAATATTTTAGGGTGTCCTCAAAATCAAAACTGTGTTGGAGAATAGCATTTATAGGGTCATAGTTTCAATGTGTCTGGAGAAATGAAATTGTCTGGAACAAAATGTTTGTCATAGCCATGAATTTAATAAGCTGCAAACTATCTCCACTTGGGAGTCCTCTGCCTCCAGCCATCGCTTGGGCATTTTGCTTAGCCTTTCCCCACTCTGCTCCTTGAGCTCTTTGCCACCCAATTGTCCCATATCCTCCTCTCAACTTTAGCTTTTCGAACCCTGCAGCTCCAAATATTTACACATTTAACCCTCAGCCTGTTCTATAGTGCTTATTGGGTGCTATATATTCTTGAATTGTCTATTCCTATTTAATTTCATTTAAAAAAAAGGTTAGAAGATGTGCTGTCATTTTGTTTCTTCTCTCAATATTATTTACTATTTGCACTATTGCTGGTGTTTGAAATTGATACAGTCAGTCAGTGGGTTAAGCTGTAGTATCTCATTAGCTGCTCTGTGTTAATTGCAGGCGTAGGCACTACTCCTCTGCTGTCCTCAGGATCTGACAATCCTCAGATTGTCAAATTAGTGCTGGGCAACAAATAAGTCTTCCTGGGTGGTGTAAATTTGCTTACGTACTTTGTAGGTTCTAGGAAACCAAATAAACTGTTATGTGTCCCATTTTCCCTCACCATTACCTCCCTCTGCTTACAGTATCTAATTTTAAGATTCCTTCATTTGGTAAAAAATCTCTCTGCATCCAAGAAATCAGGGCTGATTTTTTGCTTTACCTCCATTAATGGCATTGTGGTGCATTTGTAGTGTGTATGCTAACTCGGTGTTGTAGTTAATTTTAATTTTAAAAAGAACATTCTTGACTGAAATACCTACGTTTTCACTGCAGCAGCTCCAATGAAAGGCATTTCAAGCTTAGGGAGAGAAAATGGGAAATGGAAAAAAAGCCATAGACTTAGGCATTATCTTTAGTTCACAAGGAATTCTTTAATGTTGAGATGTGGTCATAAATGAGATGTGAAAGATGCTTCATGAATAAAAGATACAAATATTCAGTTGAATTTGGATGGTAAGTTTTTAAAACATCAATACATGTTTTGTATTTCATTTAGAGCTGACTATTGTACAGTAATTTTATACAGCTCTCACATTAGATATAAAGTCCAATAGCAAACGTGGAATGAAAGAAAAAGTAATCTTTAATCAAAGCTTAAGGTTCAGGCAGCAGGTGATAATTTTTTAAACTTACTTCGTTATATAAGAAATAGTAGGTTTTCTTCTAAATTGTTAAAAAAGAAATCTAAACTGCAATAAATAGGATGGAAAGTTGTGCCATAGAGTTAGCAACTCCACCATTATTAACCAAAATGTTGCTGCGTTCAGAGATGCATTTTCCCAAAACAGAGCACTGTGGTGTATTTTCATGCAGTAAAGTGCCATGGAGAGCACTATGGTGTATTTTCATGCAGTACTGTGCTGGCCTGTGTGGTGCTGCAGCTGAAGCTGAAACTGCTCGGTCTGCTGTTGCTGGAATTTCATTACAGCCATGTAAGGAACCTCCTTCCTGTGCTTAAGGGAATATTGTAGGCATGTTTTGGAGCAGAGAGGGTTTTCCAAAGAGCTTAGGGGGTCTGACAGCACAGCAAAGCTCCTGGTGGATTTTCCAAAGAGCTAAACTTATTTATGTAAGAAGTAAGGTTTTTCCATAAAACCTCAGCTTCAACTATGGCTTAAGTGAACAAAAACCTACCCCACATAGCAGCAATAGGGTAGAGAGGCACTTGTGTGCTCTGAGAGGTGTCTCATGTGGGATAAATAAGTCAACTAGATCATTTCCACAGTAACATACATGACTAAAAATACGAGGTTTCCTAAATGAAGCTTAGGAAAGCTTTTAAGTCCTTGTGATACAAGTACACAAAATGAAGTGCTTTGAAATAGTCTGAGTTAAGCGGATGAAGAAATGGAGAAGGTCCATGTGAGAGGTGCTGTGGTAACTGAGGAGAATGGCCCTGGCCTCGTGCCCATGCAAATTTCTGTAGTGACTCAAGGCAGAGAGTGGTAAATGATGGAACTGCCCTAGCACAAAAATGTGCCTTTTAGATCTGAACCTAAGAGAAATATGCAATATGTATTTTAAATGACAGTAGACAAGCATAGAGTTTAAAAAGCAAAATGAGCCAATTTCTGGAAGAAAATGGTAAAAAATTTTTTGACAAGAGGAAATTACATTATTGGATTTGTCTATCTAGCTTCTTTACTTCTACCTTTCTAGGGGAGTCAGAGCAAAGGTTTTTTTGCTCATCTATTCACACTTCCGCTTGTTCTTAGTGGCCAACAGGTCACCAAAACAGCCTCTGTGCAAAGCCAAGGCAGAAGCTGCACAGTATTATACACTCTATTCAGCATCTTCAGTACAGTGTTCCCCCGTGAAATGTCTTTTCAGAACCACCAGATCTGAGTCTTTGCCACAGAGTTTCAGACAGAGTGTTATTGCCAAAGACAATTCCAAAAGTAAAATTAAGACATATGGTACTTGGTAATAATGAATGAGCATCCAGGATTTCAATTTGGTTTTGGTAAGTGCTCAGAAATCTGGGTGTTTATCTAACATGGATTTAAGCAGATGAAAAATGGGTTAGAAATTTTCCCCAGATGAACTGTATCAGAGACTTTTAATCTTTCATGGGCTCACTGGGAAGAGTCGTCTTTTATTCTGCAGTCTTAAATAATTATCAGATAGCCTGTGTTTTGGTTTTCCATTCCTTCTATTGAACTTTGAGCAAGTTACTATTTTATTCTGTTCTCCTCATCTATTTTTAAATAGGTAATATGTCCTTTGGCTCATAGGTAAAGATAAGCCTCCTAAAATTTCTGAGCAGCAAAGTACTACGGTTATGTAGAAGAGCTGGACGTTTATCTCAGATTTCATCTGAGTTCCTGTGAGAATGTTGGTTTTAGTATTACTCTTGGGTTTAAAATTCTAACTTTTCAAAGATTTTGATGTTGAGTAGTGAAAGGAAAGAAATTGAAAGAAAATAAATGGATCAGCTTCTGTTTAAGGTTATGGGATCCTATGGTATATACATGACCAGCCCTTATTTAATCTAAATTAGCTCTTTCATCCCAAAGCTTTAGTGAATATCAATCTAGTAATTTTAAAATCTTGTACCATAGCCTGTACTTGATATTGTTGTTTACCTCAGCAATGTCCATGTGCACTAGCATGTATACCAAAACAGAATTTAATATTAGACCACAGAGTAGACCTTTATAATAATAAAAGTTATGCATTATGTTACATTTTCACAAATGTGGAAACCAAAATACATTTTGAGAGTGGAAGTAAAGGGAGAAAAACCTCATCAGATCAGCATAATTTTAGTTTTTTTCATTATGCGTGACAGGAATTGTTAATAAATAATAAAACCAAAGAATGTTGAAGCAGTTTCACATTCAGGGTGCATCAAAGGAACAAACTGAAATGAACTAAAAATTATCAAACTTGAAGTTAGCAGCTTGTCCACTGCATACAGCAAAGCATAGCTGATGGATGAGCTGATGGAGGCAGAAAAATTCCATGGGAGACAGTTCTTAGAAAATCTAACTTGACTTTGGAAACAAAACTGGCATGAGCAAGTTCACAATCATAGCACATATTCTGCATTGGAAAAGCAACTGGAAAACCTGATGAAGACTAACAGAGGTCACTGGTAGGAATTAAATAAAATAAACTTTTACAATAGTAAGTATGAATATGTGCATGAGTAGAACTTCTATACTACTGTATAGAATGTGTTATTTTCCTGGAACAACGGTGCAGAATTAATACATGAGGAGGGTCTCGCTCCTAGCTCTGTAACTGCACTGCCAGAATTCTGGAGCTGGTGGATGAACAGTTGTGAAGACTATTTCCTTACCACTTTCGTAATGTAAATTTTAGATATGAACTAATAAATCCTGAACATATACACCAGAGTGATTCAAGAGAGAGGAATCCTAAATCAAATAGATCTTTGATAGCAGTCCTACTCTGCAGCCTTTCTGATATATGCTGTCAGATCCATCTCCCAGTCTACTTCAACTGACTCATAAACTGCAAGTTTAGTTTCAAAAAGTATTTTAATAAATCAGTGGGTTGCTGGTATCAAGCTCTTATTTTGAAAATTTTAGTATTTTTCTTTAGGAAATAAATAATGTCATCAAGGATGACAGAAAGCTCTTCTGTTTATTATTGGTCATGTAAAGCTGCAAACGCTGACAAAAAATTTCAACGCTTCACTAGCGGGTCGAACACTCTTACATCCCATTAGACACTATCTTTCTTTCTTTCTTTCTTTACTTCTCTCTCTATTATTTTGGTTGTTGCTGTTGTTTTTCTGTCAGTTCTGGTGAAAACATGCTTTAAAAAGATTCCAAAATGCCTCAAGACTAATGCTTTGGGCTCTTAGAGACAAATGAAATATATGATATCTTCAGTGCTGACACTTTCGAATGCTTCTCTCTAAACAAATTGCATTGAGATTGACCTCTGTAAATCCTTTTTTACATTACTAGTCCTGGAAGAATTTGTCATTTTACAAAAGTCTCTTTTTAAAATTTTTTTTCTTTTTTAATTCTTTCTTTTTTCTTTTATTTTTTTTTAATGAGATAAATAGCAAAAGCCTATGTATGGTTAACATGTCAGTGTGTTTGAAAGAATAATTATCGCTTGGTAACTCACTATCTGAAAACAAGTAATTAAGTAAAAACTCCTGAAGTATCTTTATGGTGGTTTTATACTGCACCTTTTGCTTGAAATACCTAGGTTGAGTGTCTGGAGCCAAAATTTTATTTTGAGACATATACAAAGGATTGATGCATGGGGTTTTTTGGTTTGGTTTGGTTTTTGTTTTTCAACTGATTTTCTTATGCACACTGCCTTTGAAAATGAAGAAGAACCTTTTTTTTTTTTTAACAGTTTTGTATAATTGTGCTTTTATTCTGTCTCTTTAACAGGGCAAATAGCCTATTGCCAGTAAAACTCCAAATGGCTGTAAGAGAAGTTGGCTTTTAAGACACCTGTGTTAGGAAAAAATGCCAAGGGATTTATTGCCATAGTTCAGGCAGATGTTTTTGGCATTGCAATCATAATATATTCCTGTAAATTGATAAGCATTTATTAAGCTGGACAGCGGCCAATGAATGTGACATATGCTGTGTAAAGGGAAATTAATTAGAAATTAATTCACATCCAATTTCTCAGTAATGGGCTAAATCTATTAGCTTATATAACCACATAAACTAAAACTCAGTGCTTTTTTAAGTACTGATTTGCTGTTTGAAAATGAAATTAACCGCATCTGACCAGACTGTAGGAAACCACCTTAGGTGACATTTGCCTACCACTGCAGTCTGTGGATGCTTCATAAAATTTCTGTATGTGACCAAAACTTTGGTGTCCTTTGTGAATGGCCTGTTCTGATGAGATGAGCATCCATGAGAAGCAGTCCATGCACTGAACCAATGGCCTGTCACAGAAATGAGGTTTGGATAGGAGAATGATCTGGGATCAGCCATGCCTCCTAAACTGGTGTTTTGTCTATTAAAATAGAGCTGCAATCTCTTGGAAATGGGGAATAGAGCAGATATTTCAGCCTGCAGTCTTCACAGCACACAGAAGCACACAAGTCCCAAGTCTGCCTTCTGAAGAGTGACAGGACAGTGCATGTACTGTATGCTTTGCACTGACAGGCGTTTTTAACTTTCAGTGTCCTACTGGACAACTTGCACAAGCTGCAGAGTCACGTGACTGTTACATTTCCTTTATCGTTGTATTCAGGAGTAAACAAAGAATTTTAGCCTGTGTCTCATTTCTCAGAGATCACAGGGCTCATGGTTTTTACCCTTTCTATGGATCATGACATTTAGTACACTTTGTAAGCTCACCATGGCTTTTTCAATCAGAAGTTTATTTTCAGTTATACTAACCTATGGCATTGCAAATCTCATTGCCTCTGCAGATAATTTCTTTTCAGTATTGTACGTTTCCAGTGCAGACATAGGGTCTTTTGGCAAACCTTGTTTCTTGCACATGTTCCTGGTGTGTAGGGGATACATCAACGTTTCTAGTACTTGGTTATTCAAAAAAACCCCCAACCAGTCCTGGAGTGGAAAGGGTAAATTGGCAAATTTGAATGGGAGACAGGTAAAATGGCAAACAAAAATGCAGGTACCTGGCATGTAGAGTGCAGTTCAAGCAGTGGAGCTGTTATTCCAGCCACAGTGTTTTATTTGCATTCCCATTGCACTTCATCAGTTAAAAGCTGAGCTTTAAAATTTTTTATCAGTAGCCATTAAGGTGAGATTCCAGGGTTGTACAAACATGCTCTCATTGGGGAAATTACAGAAATAGTCAATAGATGATTTGAATGCTATCTTTAAAACTACCAGGGACAGTTGTACTCTCAGTTTCTGTGGAGAAGCAGATCTCCAATATCAGTCCTTGGCTAACAAACTTTATCACTGTCTCTTTTCAAGATTAGGCAGAATAGAATTTTCTCAGGAAGGTGTTTGTGCAGAAGAGCAGCAGCTGCCTGGATAGTGAGGTAAGTGAGCAGCACTGAAGCACAATTCTCTGTGTGGATCTGCTGGCACTTACAACCAGGAAAGGACATACACACTGCATCGGATGCTGGAAGAAACTAGTCAGGGGAGTCAGGGCAAAGATGAGTGCTAGAAATGGTTTATTGAGGCTTATCAGGAATCTAGTTCATTCCAGCTCATCCACTGAGATCCAACTAGAGTTGATAGACTTTTGTTGTTGTATTGGAAATGCCACATCTTAGAAGTAATTTTATGACTGTGGGAAATGTAATCACTGTGTAGATAGCTAAGAATTTTCTAAGGTGCATTTCAACACTTGTGCTTGTATAGTGGAATTCCCTGAATTGGTATTTTAGCAAATAAAAAATGTCTGCTGTTCAAGATTGCTAATAAACACCCCAGCTTTCAAGCAAATAGAGAATGGACTATGTGGAACTTGTTAAAATGGATGTAGCTGGTTAATTGGGAAATTTCTGTGCTGATTGCGTCTGCTGTTATGAGAAGTTTCTCATTTGTTGAAATGGTAAAAAGCACAAAAGAAATTCTGGATAAAATGTTTTCTTGGGTATGTATAGTTGTGTCCCAGAGCTGCTTCACCAGCTAGCTCACTCCCTGACAACTATATAAGGAAGGCTTGGTGGGTCTGAACCTCAGGCTGAAGCGTGGTCGACAGCGTGGAAGAAAGAATGGACTCTCGCTTGGTTTCACCAGGCTTTTATTCCACACGGTTACCTCCCATGTGCAGATGAGCAGAGCAGAGAGGGCGAGAGAGCCCAGCAGCCCCTCTGTCCTCACCTCAAGTACAGGGGCGTACACTGAGCAGGGGAGAACTTCGCACCAATCCAAGGGGACGGGGGGTGTGACCCAGAATGGGGAAACTTAACAAAATAATGAAAGAAGGTGGTACCAGGGTACCTTGCCAAATCCTAGGGCTTTTTGTCCCAGAATCTTCCAGATCTTTCAAGGTGATTGAAAAGGTCTGTCACAAGGGAAGCGCCATCGGGGGGTTTGGGGGTGAGGGTGTAAGAACAAACCATTACAAACATATAACAAAATATACAGAACTTTAGAAAACCCAAAATGTGCACCACTACAGGTATGTACCAGAACTTCTACAGATGAGGTAGAAAGAGCAAGAGTAATGATTCCAAATTGATCTGTTGGAAAAACCTTTGCTCCATCTTGCTCAGGCTATCTGGCAGCTTGGTGATGCGGTCTCAGAACTCTTTGGGCCTTTACAAACCAAATTACTTGTTCCAGGAGAGCACTGGCTGGTGCTCAAGACACCAAAATAGGTAAAGTCTTTACATATCAGCCTGAGAGCTTTTGCAGTCAGGATGTTGGTGACTGCATTCATAGTTTTGATAACTTTCATAGCAAAAAACACTAACCAGGAGCTCAGGTTTATTGTGCTGAACCAAACCAACACGGAAACATCATTCCCTTCCATCTCCTCCAAATTCTCTCTTTTCTAAAGTTCTCTTTCTATTACTCTGAGTGTGAGCAAGAGCAATTAACTCAAGGGATTAGTCATTTGTGTGTGCGACTGCATTTTGGGTTTTTATTCAGACTCCTACATGAGGGATCACTTCCAAATTCAGACATTCCTATCAGCTCAGATGCATAATGAAATTTGTAAAGGCTTCTGGGATTTATACTCAGAAAAACAGCTCATTTCCTTGCTATCTTCTAATGTAAAGGTTAAAGCAAGGGAGAAAATCAAATGGTCACACTTCAAAAACAGTCATTGATTTGCAAATATGAATATAGGACCCTGCTGATGAATATTAATCTGGGTTTTCCTCTTCTGTGGCATTTTTCTGTGTTTGGCTGTTTTAATGTCCTAACAATGAGTGCTGTAGTTGCTGCTGAAATCTGCATTGCATCTTTCCAGTATGGTCGACAGAAGTATCAGGTAGAAAATTGATCTTTAAGTAGTAGTAGCAGAACTTGCAAAATCCAGCATTTATGAACTCTCAGCAACATTTTATTTTACAACATGTTTACTATCTCATTATTTGCAAATATCCTGATGCTTCTAGAAATAATAAAAGGACAAGTGCTACTAGATGCAGTATTTACACAAACCTGATATTCCTGTCTTATATTCACATTTGCAAAATTCCTCAGCCATGTACTTTAAAGGTTGAGAAATAATATTATTCAGACAAATTTATTGAAACCACGTATGGAACTTTTTGTCTGTGAAAAACATCACACTGTAAATTCCTAATATCTAACTCCTATATGAAAACACTTCCCTAACTAATAGTGCACCTACTTTCTCAGACACAAGGTGACATCAGTTAGATCCTCTTCCATACATGTTGAAACTTTGGCAGACGAGAATTCTGTTGAGAAACAGCTTTTTCCCAAATTCCACTCATGTGTTACTTGCCAAGGTTATAGCTTTTTACATAGAAAAGGCTGAATTCAAGCATATTTTAAAGGATATGGCCCCATCACGTGGCAAGAAAGGTTCTGTTCCTCTGGAAAGAGGAAGCACAGGCTGGCTGTGGCACTGATCCAGGGAAGTGGTAACCATGTTGTGGGAAAAGGTAAAACTAGTTAAGAACAGAGAGGAAAAATCAAATCACAATAATAAATCCACTGACTTTATAGCTGAGGAATGCAAGATTGTTCTGAAAAATAAATAAAGATATATTATTATGTGTAATATGAAAACCAATATGGTTGAGTATAGACAACACAGAAATCAAGTTAGTAACAAGTACAAGGAGAATCTGAAAGAAAAATGACATGAAAATGATCTAAAAGGCTGAGGCAGGCAAGATTATTCTGCTTTTTCCTGAAAATGCTGTTTTTCTTTACACAATGTCACTTCCATTTCTCATTCTCCAAATGAGAAATTTGTCCCTCTTTCTTTGTTCTGTGTCCTGCTGAGAGAGATCTGCTGGTCCTCAATTTACCTATAGCTGGGAAAAAATACATTGGCTGGGCAGTTACTGGGGGGATTTAGTAAGTGTAGTAATTCAGTTAATTATCAAGGGACTTAGCTGGTATATAAACTCACTGGTCATTGTCACTAGAATTCCAAATCCCCTCCAAAAGAGAGGAAAGATGTCCTCCCTGATTTATGACTTTTGTTTTTCACATTAAATAGATGCTCAAGCTGCAGGAAAGTGGTTCCTGTCATCCTGTAGAGTTAAAAAGCCATTTTCTTTTTATGATCTACTCTTCCTTTAGTTCTAAAGTAGGTATTAGTTTATCCTTAATGTCCCCATACTTCTGCAGTTCTAAATTGCTGTCATGTAGCTTTCTTCTAACAGCTTTAGGCTGAATGATCACAGGAAGATAATCAGATGCCATTGTTGAGTTGTGAGTTTCTGTTCCAGAAGCAGAAAACCACACTTTGATTCAGTTGTTGAGAGGAAGGCAGAGTAAAAATTCTGGGATTTATTAATTAATGCAGCTTTAAAGATAGAATTAAAATGGGTTCAGTTGCATTCCTGCTTCCTTCTGTCCAAGAATCGTGGAATGCTTTTTCCAGGGTTGCCCTGGCTTTGCTGTGCTCTGTGCTCTGGCCAGAGCCATCTGTTTCCAGCTCAGGGCAGCCCTGCTGCCAGCTCTCTGCCACCCACACTGGTATGAATAATCTTTGAAGCATCAAGATGAATAATCTTTGGTGTTTCAGAAATATTTGGGATGGCCTTGGACTGCAGCTCAGTCTGGCAGTGCCAGGCAGGACGCAGTGGCAGGCACAGGTGAGTGATGAGGCTTGGAGCACCTCCTGATCCCTGCAGAGTTTGTCCAAGGCTTGCATTCCCATTACCTCAGGATTTCTTGGACTCCATTCTATCCTACTTGTTCTTGGAAATCAAGTAAATAAGTAGAATATTTGACATGTAAGTATGTAATGAAACTTCAAGTTTCATTTGTGTGCTGTATCTGGTAGTTCCCAGCAGCACCGTGCCAGGGGAAGAGCGCGGGCTGAGGAGCAGCAGGAGCAGCAGGCAGCTGCCAGGCTCATGTCTCCAGCCACAGGGTGCCACCAGTGCTCCGGCTGATGGCATCCTGACAGCAACAGAGAATGCATCATCCGAGATTAACAGGAACATGAACTACTTCCATCTAGTTTTCAAGTTAATGTTTATGCATGGATATGTTATAATCACACAATAATAGTTTTCTGCCTTTGAGAAGCTCTAAAGAATGTGTAGTCTATTTAAATTAGGGAAAGGAGTCCCCAGAGAATGTAACAATTCTCAGAAAACAATCATTACACTTTCCAACATCGGGTTGAGGTGAGTTTAGTGCCACATTATGCCCGTATCAACCACAGCAATCCCCAGATCCATGAAATAACCAAGTGATGGGATGCACATGTTCTATGAAGTGACTGTGGTGAGGGAATGGGGATGCCTATGTCTGACAATATTTCTCATAGGCAATAATAGCTGCCAGAGTGAGAGAAACCAGTCTGGATGCTGTGTGGCAGCTCAGCAATATTTGGTGTTGCAAACCTGGAAGATTAAAGACTGCTTTAGGAATAAAGAGAGCTTTGCTTTAGCCAGTGATGTCCTGAATAAATAACTGTTATTTGCAGGGGTACTGAGTGAGAGTTGAGTGGCTTAGGTTATATTTTTTTCCTGGTTTAGGAATGTTAGTTATGGATGTCCACTGAAGCTAATGGATCTTTGAGAGATTAGCCTAAGGACAAAAATTTATTCCTTTTGCTATGAAATCAAATGAAAATTTGGAAAGTGCATGAAAATACTGTTGATAGCTATAAAACAAGAAGAATAATAGAGTGGAGGAAGTTTGTCTGGATTTCAAGGACTGATTAGTGGTTTTTCGTTTAAAATTAATTGGATTTCAACCTAAGACAGCATAGGGAGCCAAAGTTAGAAGCCAAGACACTGGCAAGGAATTTCTGTTCTCACTAGAATAAAGATTTAGGCATTTTTTACTTTATTTTGGCCCTTCAGGCCTTTCATATCCTAGTCTGTTTTAATTTATAAATTATTTGCTAATAAAGATATCCAAGAGTTTATTCTGTGAACAGCAAAACTAGTGCTTCTATTTCAGGGTAACATATCTGAGTGTTAGATAAAAAAGTTTCAGGTAGGTTGGATGTTCCGGCAGTGAAGGTAATGGCAATAGCCTGAGGTCCATCGCCTCAGGTTTTATTGCAAGGTCTGTTTTATTTTCTGTCTGATCCCTGACACTTACTTTGGAGGGTAATTTTGTAAGAAATATTCTATCTAGTTTAAATAGGTCACTAAATTTAAGTTCACAAAAATCTCTGTTTCTGTTCCTGTAAAAGAAGAAGCAACACTGATTAGATCCAAAATTATATGAACAGACTACTTTTAACAGGTTGGAGGGGGTTTTAGTGCAACAATAAGCAAAAGCTAATGGGAAAGAGGTTTTCTAAGAATTGTACAGCATCACAGCAATTTCAAGTCTGGGCTTTAGGTTCTGTTTCATTTGCAGTGGTTTGGAAGATAAAATTATTTCACAGGTGTGAAACTGGAAAAATTGACTGATGAAGCCCAAAGATACGGCAGTTTGCTGATAAATGACTACTGGAGAGAAAGCCCAGGTGAATCTTAAACCAGAAATTCTCTACTCCTCTGACCAACCAAATAGTCCCACACTGCCCTTAAACAGACACTTCAGTCTCTTTCATGTGGGTAGAATCCAGTCCTTTATATCCTTAATGTACAACTTCCTTTGAAGAAGAATTCTTACTTTATTTTACTGAAACTAAATTAGTTCCTCTGTAAGGAGCAGGAATCACCTTGCAGGCAACCTAAAAGATGCAGTTTCATAGCATCCATGTACCTCACACTCAAGAAAAACAGGACTGTTGACAACTTTTTTTTCTGTTTTGAAAAAACAAAAGCATCAAAGTGTCTTTTCTGCCACATTTAAGACCACCCAGCCTGTGGTCCAGTTTATGATGGGACAAATTATGTACAAAAAGTTGTATTTAGGAATTTCTGCCTTTGTGTTGTCCTAAAATTAATGAGGTCTCAAGTAATAGAATACTGTGTATGTGTCAGTCTGTCGGAGGAAATCTTCAGCTCTCTAGTCTGATTCTATAGATGGAGAGAGGGTTCTGTGTGTCTGGAAGAAGGGTCAGTTTGAGCATTTTGCACTGACTGTGACTCTCATTTGGAATCCTTGCTTCTCTCTCTACCCCACAAGAATAATACCAAGACTGGCAGAGGGGGGGGAAAAAAAAAAAGCCATTTCCTTCCAAACCTACAACAAAACATGTAGAAAACATCATCCCACTTGTCTAGTTAGTGTGGTGTTCTTTCAGGTTTGCTTCAGAATTTAGATTGTTTTGGACAAGAATGTGCCCGCAGCAGAATTTCTGTGATTGTGCAAGTTTATGCATTTGAAAGTTTTTAAAATTCAGGTCCTTTGGTTGCAAGATTGATAGATATGACTTACAGTCACTAGAAATGTAGACAGGCTTCTAGAAACCCTGCATTTTTGAGTGTATGATTATAAAATTCATGCCATTTACTGGGCCCATGAGCCCTGTGTTTTCCTAGTCAAGAGTTCAGTTTGCACAAATGTGTATGGAATTGATTATCTGAGAATGAGTCTGGAAAAATGACACACTGACAATTTAATCAGTTGCCTACCTGTTGCAACAGATTTTTTTATAAATTTCAGTTGAAAAATGTGTTATTACTATAATTTTTACTAAACTCCTAAATGTCTGAACCAGGTCTTAGACTTTCAGAGAGAACCTGCATTTGAGCTAAGTCTGTAGCAGAAATTCAGCCCAAAGGAGTTTTTCATGGCCAAATTATAAACTGCCGCAAAATAAATTTCATTTTGAAAATGTGGATTCAGCTCTCAGTAGCACAGCACTTTGCTGTCCCTGTTAATAACATTGTGACCTATATGTGCAAAGTTTCTTAAAGTATTTCTTGAGGCAAGTTTTTTCTGCTCTGGGTAGGAAGACATTTATTATTTTATGTAACTTACTTGGCTTTAAGTGTGTGATTAAAGAGTTCTGTAACAATAACAGATGCCCAGAAATAGAGCTGATAAAATCAGGGAGTTCTAGAAGTCCATGTAGTTTAGTCACGGGTACACTCTCAGATGATGTCAGTCTATACCCATTTAGCTGAAGTCATCCTCTTATGTATTTTTTCAGAATGGATCAATGGATAGTAACAGTGTGCTGTCTGTAGAAAAAAAAACCCAAACAAACAAACAAATCTATGTAAACTGTGAAGTTTTCCTGAGACTTGCATAGAGGGCAAAAATTACTCTGTGATGAGATACATCCTATGGGAACAGGTCAGGCCAGAACTAATCTTTTCACATGGGCTGTTTATGAAAAGTTAAATCAGTAAGTTTCTTGTTTAAGTTGATAAGGATTACTACTGGAAGCTAAGAAAGCCTCCATAGTTCCATATTCACTCAGTTATGTATTATATAGCACCTTTTGTATGCAGCTGGAAAAAAATGAATGCATTCCCTGACATGAAAAAGGATCTTAAGGGAATCAACCTATTACGTTTAAATTAACTACTTTTCTGTTTCCATTAAGACAAATATGAAAGAAAAGGATGCATGCCATAAATATAGGATGATATTTTATAA
Source organism: Cyanoderma ruficeps (assembly GCA_008694505.1). Classification (NCBI taxonomy): domain Eukaryota; kingdom Metazoa; phylum Chordata; class Aves; order Passeriformes; family Timaliidae; genus Cyanoderma; species Cyanoderma ruficeps. The sequence goes on along the minus strand of VZDJ01000033.1, from coordinate 95,133 downwards.
TGAGTCTTTGTACCCAGAGGTTTTGGCCTGTTTAGTTAGTTAGTTCAAGAGAAAAATCATTTAGAAAAAAATGATAAATCATGTCAAGATGGAGAAGTCCTTTTACTGCTTGAAAATGAAAAGAAAATCTGATTTTAGAATGTCAAGCTCAGGTTTTATGCGTAGGATTCCCACAATCAATCACTCAGAATGAATTGTATTACTTAAGATGTATTTTCAGGCAGACAAGCTGAAAATATTTCTGTGTACAATGCCAAGTCAGTTTACTCTATCTTTCACATCTAAATTGCTTTTTCACCCTATGCAGATGGAAACACACAGATAAACATGAACTCACAGTTTGTTAGTGCTGAGTTCCCTTATGAATTAGTTATAAACTCTGACAACCATGCACAACAGCAGAAGGGGAGCGTGTCTGAGGTTTCATCTGTAGTATCTTACCTTGCACACTACAACAAAACCTATTATAGAATTGCCCTAAATGGTGTTTAGTAGACATAACACTTGGAGGGGGACCAACTAATTGAGGGATTGAGTCTATCCTTCAATTATTTAGAAATTTTAGGAATTTAGACTTCCATGAGAGGGCAGGAATGGAAAGAGCTGGGGAAAACTTAATTAGGCAGATATCTTTCTTCAGACATTCCAAGGTAACTTGTTCTTCAAGGAAGGAATTTTCCTTAGTTTTGTCTTTTGCATGTAGTGGTCATGGCCCACAGTACTGCAGTGTAAGAAGTGAAACGCATGCAGTGAAGTAAATGTATAAATAACTACTATAACAACTGTAAACTGTAAATTACATGCTTGATCCTTTAATAGGTCATAGTGTGTCAGCCTAGTGGAGTGTCTAACTTCATCTTTCAGAACATTCTTATCCAGTTTTTCCTTTATCCTTTCATAATTTCTTTTTACTTTTTGACATGGGAATTTTTTCCCGAAGTTCATACCCAGCTCTCTGCAATCAGAGGTCCAAACCAGCAAAATTTATGCTCTTTGGGGGGGATAGGAATGACTGGGCCAAATCAGTGTAAGAAATGCTAAGTCAGCTCCACCTTCTTCACCAAAAACCTATTACAAAAACATCTTTCCAGCTTGCAGCTCTCGTTGTAACTGATAATGCAGAGATTTAAGGATTAACAAAATCCTACACAGATCCTCTGCACAAATTGATTCTTGTAATGACACTAGGCTGAAGGTGGTCTGAAGCAGGAGGGTTGTGATGGGTTTAAGGTTTCAGAAAAGCATATGTGGCGGCACCTACAAAAATTGCTGGCTTGTGTGAGTGGACACTTGATACAAGTCTCAAATTACATAAAAAATAAGCCCAGATAGGGGGGTATGTGAATTGGATCGTGATAGAAGACAAGATATTAAGTAAAAGAAAGCAAGGAGTAGGACAAGGACTAGATTTAGGAACGATATATGTGTTTGGTTTTTTATTTAGGGACTCTTCTATTCAAAAGACATTACTCAAGCAGTAGTCATGCCTTCAGATGGACACATACCAATTCTTTTGAAAAGTGGTGAAGGAATTCTTGCTACACGTTGGAGAGCACTGTAAACCCAAACCCAGAAAAGACTCAGCACATCCAGGAAAAGTAGGAGGTGGAATCTTGGAGTGTCATGCCAGACCTCAATCACTGCCTCCTCTTCATGGGGGCAGCAATGGGGAAAGAATCGGATGGAATGACTGAAGCAATGCCTTAGCAGCTGAGAAGGCAGCTATTCTAAGCTACAGCTATGAATGCATCCATGAAATATTGCCACTTCCAGCATGAAAAAATTCCAGAGTAAAACTCACGACTTTTTTCTTCCTGTAATGGGATTCAGCACACAAGGAACATAATTATGTTACCATAGGAAATCTTTCTTTCCGTCCATATCTCTCCATGCTGCTCTTTATCACTATTTCCCTCTCTATCTCTCAGTGCTATTCTGTATTCCTCTGCACAAATATTTCTACACTTGCAGTTTGTGAGAGTGGACTGTAGGTCAGATGAATTGCTTTGGCATGCTCAGTTGTTCCATTTCTTCCTACTGCTTCTTTACAAGCAAAATTCCCAACTTGCTTTCCTTGCATTAAATGAGAGATCCCTCATTTCAAAATAAGTCAGGCACTGTTAATCTTTTTGGCAGATGCACATATCTCATGATCAAAAATTAGTATCCTCTTGCCTTCAAAGTATACTGCTAATTGGGTGAGCCCAAATTTTAATTTATACAGAGCTGTGGGCTCAAATACATCCACAAATTTCTTGAGAGCAAGTCTGCTGAATACCTCTATTTCATACTCCTGCCTACTTCAAGGCCACCTTGAATGTCTATTCTGTTACTGAATTTTAAAGGTCAAGCCTTTTAGCCAGGTGCTAAAACTTTCACATTAATTTTGTGCTATTTTCCCTTTTACATTTATCAACATGTGTTTTTATGAATCTTACGTTACTGGATCGGTAAAAAACCTGAATGTTTCCCCAGGGAAGTAAAACTGTTCCAACACTGAAGAGTGCATCATAAAATGGGGGTTGTGTTTGAAGCCAACAACCTATAACCACAGTCTTGTTGGTTCTTTCTTTGGGAAGAGCAACAAGCTACAATCTCCATGTGAATTATACTATTATACTATCTAAGGTAAACAGTCTGTGAAGCTTTAAGGCATCCTGTAGCTGTTGCCAGGACACTGATGCTAGAAAACACAGCTGCCAAGTCAGATGCAGTTTATTTAATAGTTTGGAAGCATGAGCCTGTGACAGCAGCATGACGTAGAAGTGCAGCTGGGGTTCATTTGTTCTAAGGGGCAAGAGGGACAACAGCAGCAGCTTGATAGAGCCTTCAGCTGTCTGTAGGAGAGAGGCAGCAATCAAGAATGAGGTGGGGAAGGGAAAGGAATTGCTGGATTTTGAAAGGCTTTTAACCTCTGACTTCAGAGAAGAATGTGTGTCAAATCTAATGAAACAAGGAGACATCTGGAAGGGCCTAATGGTGACACTTTTATAAGACAGCAGACAAAGAATCTGTCTTTGCTGGATGGAAGCTGACAGTAATTTCTCTTTTCACAAAAATGGCAACTTGCTGAAGAAGAAAATAAAAATGGTAATGTGTAGTTATACGTGCTTCAAATCGCCATGATTCCTATGCCTATAACACTGGAAAATGGTAATGCTGATGACTTTCCATCATTTAATAAATCTATCCATAGTCATCATGTTTCCTTTTAAATTTGGTGTGGCCCCTTTTACAGCAGCACTTTCCTACCATAAGTCAGCAGAGGGAAGATAATGTTACAGAATAGACTGTTTCTAGCCAACTATACATTTTCTTAAAACAGAGGTATGTGTCGGTGCTTCTACATATGAAATGACTTGAAATTTTACCTATCCTTTATAAATTGGCCTTGATCTCCTTCTTTTCTTCCCAAGCAACATTGAAACGTTAACTCTCACATTAATTGTGTTTGCTGTTCAGTTGGTGTCATAAAGGTGCTGTTTATTTTTTACTGGGCTGCAAAACTTAGTCAACATTGAACAAAAATTTGCCTATGATTAAATCTGTTGGCATCAATATCCATATTGAAGTGTGAGACTAATTTCTCATATAGTTCTGTATTCTCCTAATTACTATAAAACGAGCAGATTCTTGCAATGTTGCCAAAATACCTGCTTTTAAAGGCCTAATATCTAATAAGTGACGTTTTTAGTGGACTTAGAGAAGGCGATTACAATATAATGTCACAAATATGGAGAATAATGGATCAGCATATTTTAGTTGCAAAATGGGTAGGTAAACTATTTAGAAAAAAGGTTTAATTTGGTTGAAAAATTCTAAAAAAAAAAAATCATCAGAAAATACTGGTTTGTTAAACCTGAAATATTTCAGCAAAACATTTCTCAGTGACTTACTGTCCACGAATCCAAGGCAAGGCCTTAAGGGACTCTGCATTTGTAGCTTATTGATTTGCCTAGAAATTCTCTGCCGACATCAGAAACATGAGTTTCTGTGAACAGGGTCAAGTTCTGAATAGTTTTGTGTTTACCACAGTTTTATTTTTATTAATAGCACAATTTCAAAAAGTAGTAAGAAAATTCCCTATGAACTCAAATCTCTTGACAATCAGTTGTTTTTACATTTTCTGCTTCAGGAACACAAGCTAATACAATTCTATGTAAAGGGAAATGGAATGTGATTAATTTTAATTTGGGCTCCCAACTTTTAATGGGAATTTGGAAGCCTTTTTTAGATTAAAAGTGAGATGAAGAAGGGAATGTGAGGTATTGTCCTTCATGATACAAGCAAAGCATTTCAAGTGTAGTAGTGCTTCAGCCAGATTCAGTTCAAGCAGGGTATTAAACAGTTTAAGCTGACACTTAAATTCGTGGAAGGTAAACCGCCCTTCTATGGAGATTATTTCACTTAACAGATGATATTATGATACAAGCAGTGTTTGATAACTAAAGAATGTGCTGAGCCAGTCCAGGCTTCAAGGACAGAGCTGGAATGATGTCCCCAGCTGCTGTATCAGAATAATGCCACTGCCTTAGAGTCTGAGGCACTGGTGTTCTCTGCACTTTCAGCAGCTGGGTGAACTGTACACACACTGTGAGGCTTCTCCTCCTAAATGTGTGAGACACATATGGAGAAGCTGTTTTTACTAAGATGTATAAGGAATTAATATTGATCTGGATACTGTGACTGTCTCACTTCCCTGACAGCAGTTTCTGAGTTGTATTAGAGAAAGCTTAACCAAAACCAAACAACAGGAGCCAAGTGTTATTGATACAGGAATGAAGAATGGGCTGAGGTACACTCATTCTCAGAAAAAGAAATTGGAGAGGGACCATAAGGATCTAAACCTTAAGTGTGGATCACACATCTTTCAGTAAAAATTTTGATTTTTTTTCGCTCATAAGAACAAGCTGCAATATAAGTAGGCTGTATCAGATGCTGCTGCTGATTTACACATATCTTTTCCTGAATACATATTTAGATCTTGGGATGAAGATTTAATTTTTTTTCTTATTATACATTTTTATTAGTGCTAGTGTTTCTGCTATAAAGTATGCTCTGGTTTAGTATTATAGAATAATCTGTTCTGGAAGGTACCACCAAGGACTTTTAGTCCAGCCTCATGCTCAAATAGAGCTAATAAGACCAAGCTGTGCAGGCACTTCTCTTGAAACCTCAGGTGCTAGGAAAAGATGTTAAGCTAATTGAAGGGACAAGTTGTCCTCAATTCAGTGCAGGAGTAATCAACTCTCAGGAGTTCCTTATCTCCAAGACTTTAATAAGATGCACTAAAAGAATGTAGTCTTTTTAAGTATGAGCAGCAGTAAGAAGAAAGGTATCAGATATCCTCTCAGTCAGAAGACAGTTTGGAATACTGGATTTTTTGATTCTCTAGAAGATAAGCTTTAACTATTTTACCTTTTATGTGAAAACTTCTTTTCTGTACACAGAGTGGCAGGGTGCATGGCAAAATTAACTGATGACAGGATGGTAGAGGTAAAAGATTCCTGAGTACTCACTGACCGAGTATGGCACAGTGCTAGGTCTGATACAAAATTCTCAGGATTTGCAGAGCTACAAAAAATTAGCTTCAACATAGGAAGTAATGATGCAATTTTAAATGAAATCTGTATCTTTCTGCACTTGCCTAGAGGTTATTTCTGCATTTCCTTATGATTTGATATCTCCTGGGCTAGACTTGGGTCATGGCAGGAGACAAACCAACCAAGAAAGATGGCAATGGAAGTAAAGGATGTGGTGTCTTAGATTTTCAGGTAAAAAAAAAGTTACAGTTTTGCCTGTGTAGAGTTTCAGTGCCTGTAGTATTTGAAAGTCAAGGACTCTGGCATCTGCAGTGAGGGCCTAAGAATATAGCCTGTAAATAAAAATCCATTCCCTGAATTTTGTCCATAAATTGCTAAATTTTTAATTTCATGTGATTTCCTTCCATTTGGATCCACTGAAGGTCTAGAAAGCTGTTCTTACAAGGTTTGTTAGTAGCAGTAATGTACCTGGAAAACCTTTATCTCACTTTTGACAATCTGCCTTTGCAAATCTATTCAAGCTTTTGAAAGAATTGTCTTCCAAGATGAAACAGCAACAATAAAATCAAAAAGAGAGATGTTGTTCCACATAAACAGAGGAGTTTTTCAAGAATCCCAGTCAGCTGGCTCCTAAATCTCTTTGTTGCTGTGGTTGGTGCTCCTGAGTCCAAACTTCTGAAAATCTCTTATCTTCTCTTACATCCATCATTCACCATTTTTCTAACAGCAGAAGAAAATGAAAGGGAGAATCTTGTTATGGGAAATGCAGCTGCTGAGGCAGATGAAAGTAAGTGTGGACTTGATTTTTCTTGGACAATATACCACCCATTCCCAATTGGAGGCTGACACCTTGTAATGCATATTTAAATGTACTTTCCATTTCTTAAATATTTTAATTTTTCTTTGTGTGTAAATTAACTTTCTGGACATTCTGTCCTTATAGACAGTTGCTGCCACTTCAGTTTGTAGAGTTCAGAGATAAGTTATGCTTTCTACTAAAAATTAATAAATCAAATTATATTTTTTCCCCCATGATTTGTTTGTTCAATCAGCAACTGATTTACAAGCACACACAAGAAAATTCTTGTCTGCCATAGCAGCTGATGCTGTAGATGGCCAAGAGCATTGAATGGAGTAGAAAAAACAGCTGGAATTTTTGGTTTTTTCTGTGGGTGCAAGGACATTTCATTTTTGTAGAGCCAGGCTGTAACAAGAAAGAGAGAGTGAAAAATTAATTCTATCTCTTTCCTACCATCTTAGGCATTAGTATTGTGGCACTTTATGAGTAAAAGAACCTAATTTTCCTGCAATTTATGAACAATAGTTTAAACAAAAGGCCATCATTCTCACTCTGGTGTTTCTTCATTGCTGTGCTGCTGGTTACACAGGGGAAATCTGGCATTCTGTTTGCAAGTTGCTACTGATTACTGTTGCACTGACACTAATGGAGTGAAAGCTGCTATTTAAGGAAAGTAAAAATGTTTTTTAGTTTGGGAAAAGAATCTCATAATCTCCGAATACTTTGTGAAGATATCTTCACTATGTAATCAGTCGTCTCAACACAGTTCTTAATTCTCTGTCTTAAAGAGAGACTGCAATATACATTTCTAGCTGACCTCTGCTGCACATTTTCTGTATTCAGTACCCCAAGAAAGTCTCTTTGCAGTAGTATCTCTCATTACTAGGAAACAAGCTTGTAGCAAAACTGAGCTGGGAAAGTAATAGTAAACGTAGAAATTGGAAAGCATAAAGTTGGCCACAACAATATTGTTATTCTTCTGGGCTAAGCACAATTTTCTCGTTCAATGAGGCACAATTCCAGTTATGAACTCCACATTTCTTTATTTCTGAGTACCTCATCCTAGGATGTCTTAGACAATCCATTTTCCAACTCCACTCTTATTCTCACTGCTATTTCCTTGGCCCTTACTTCTTAATTTGTCATTTAAAAGAAGATTTCAAAGAAGTAAGTTGTTTTGGATGATACTGGGAAAATACTCAATGCATTTTTATTGGTACTGGAGCTCAGTAAAAATACCCTCCCACCCATTCATAATGTCAGTTGCACCAGAAGCGGTTTAGATTGGATATTAGGGAAAATTTCTTCACTGAAAGGGAATTCAAGCTTTGGAACAGGCTGCCCAGGGCAAATGAAGTCACCGTCTCTGGAGGGATTTAAAACACAGCTGGATGTGGTTCTTGGGGCTGTGGTTTAGTGGAGGGGTTGGCAGTGCAGGGGTAATGGTTGGAATGAATCTTAAAGGTCATTCACCACATAAATGATTCCATGATTCTGTGACTGTCAGACTCCAAACCAGCTCTGAAAAGTACAAAGGGGGAAGCACACACAGACTTCACTTACTGGGAAGTCATGCTCTGGATCTCCCTGTATGACCTCTGTCAAAGGAGGCTGTGAGGAGGACAGATTTTTGACAGATTCAGTTCAATAACCTTTGTGTTTCTGTATTTTTATGATCCAGACAGTGTTCCAGAAGGAGAAATGCATTTTTCATGAAGAAATACCTATTAATTGATTGAGATGTCTGAAGTGTATTCACCATTCAAACATGTTTAATCACTGCAAATGCTTGGGTTTTGAATTTAATAATGTAATACTGGTTAAGTACTTCAAATGCTTTTTCATTGCTGCTTCTGGTGCCTATAGTGCCCCAAACTGCTTGCCATTCATTAGTGGTGTCTGAAAAAAGGTTTTATCAGAATTCTGCCAGAACTTCCTAATTAGGTGCAATTAAAATGTTCAACAGTGATAGCTAAGTTAAAAATGTTTTTTGTAAGCAACAGAACTAATGAAGCTTGGTTTTCTGAGAATTTATCTTACATGGCTATGGAAGCAGCTTCATTACTTTTTAAGTCACTCTGTTAAATTTCTGTGTTTTCCACCCTTTTCAACTCCCCCAGGACATTCTCCAGGACATGTCCTGAAGCTCCTGTGATGCTCTGCTCCTCTCCAGGTCCTACGTGGTTCCCTGGGCAGGAGCAGCTGGACTTCGCCAGGGCAGTGCATGCGCTCACAGCCCAGCAAGCAATTCCAATCCAACAGCTCCGCTTACACTCCACATTCCTTTCCTTTATCCAGCTGGACATTCTCAGAAAACTCAAAAATTCCCATTCCCAAACTGAAAACCAACACCACCCCCTCATCCAAAAAAGCAGTCCCAAACCTCAAACCCGCCAAAATTCTTTCTGCCTTTTAGATCTCTCAAAGTTTGTGAATTGGCCGGTAAATTAGGAATGCATGACTGTGAAAGATGAACAGATGAAGTGATTATATAAGTCTACTTTCATTAAGAAAACAGGCCTGGAAATTCTGGTAGAGCCTTGCTGGTAGCTCTCACTGCCTGGGTCTGCTCTCACACAGCCTGCTCTGCTTTAACAAATAATGTATCTCCCATGCCTCTGGCTCTGATGCAGCCTGTCAGAACCCTTCTGTGGAGAACAAGGAAATGTACTGATTTTTTATTTTAGATGAGAGTGAAACAATTTTCAAAATTCTGTTTGAAATATGTATGCCCTGCCATACCTTTCCTGGAATCTTGCTTTCTATAAATGTTTGGACATTGTTTACAGAAAACAAAGAGGTGGAGTACAAATGTCAGACTGCCACAGTTTATAACTTTGAGAAAAGAGTCATTCAAAAAATTACTGTGTTGTGTTCAAGGTTGACTGAGATATTCTGAATGTTTTGTTTGAAATTTCAAAAAAACAGAACCAAAAAAAGTACTTGAGTGGGCCAAGAACTTCTGGTAACACCTTTTTTCAAAGAATGTCATAGTATGAAAATGGGGGTTATTTAAGAGGCAGTTATATATGTATCTGCTTTTTGTTTGTTTGTTTTGAAAATCATAAGTTTACTTAGGAGTGCCTTTTTTCCCAAGGTTTTTGTTGTTAATTCAGTTTTCTGGACTGCATAGATTCAATTTTCTCTAAATCAAGCAGTGCTCTTTTCAATGAGTTGTCTTGAAATGTCATCTGGGAGCCTTCATTTAATTACAGGATCAGGTACCACTTTTACACCCTTTGTCTTTTGGCCTTCTCACTGCTGATCCATCTCTTTATCTTTGAGTGCACTGTAATAGAGTGCTCCATCTTTACTTGCTGCCCTCTTATCCAAATTACCATCCAGTTTCATATTTATACCTCTGAAAGTTCATAGCATCTAAAAGTAGATGAGAACAATCCTTCACACTAATGCTGCTGTTTGTAACTGAAGAGATGATTGTGACTTAATCATTATTATTATACAACTAGACACTTCTGTCAGACCAGTAAGGACTTCATATAGGTCATCTTTACTCACCTTATATCATGCTACAGTAGTTGTTTTATAAAAAAAATTCTACCTCTGATGTCTATGAATTATATCTTACGTAATTCTTGTTATGTATAGAGTCCCTATGCCATTTCTTCTGTTGAAAATATCGTATCTCAGCATCTTAATTTAAGGTCAGTTGGAAAGGGAGAGCAAAAAATCTTCCACACTGCTAAAAAGGATTTTATCTCCCCACAGCTATATTTTTATTAGGATTTTTTATCTTTTCTCCTTGTGTTTTTGTATATCAGCATGAGTACCAAATAATAATGATAAATAATGCAGGCTCTGCCAGTACTCCACATTAGAAATGTAGGCATTAAACCCCTGAACTATTCTCTGTCTCTGTCTCTGTGCACAGGCACTGGAGACCACAGTACCTCTTCCTAAATATTTTCTGGTGTATAGTTCTTCTCCTGCCTATAAAGGTTAAGCCATTGTTTTTCTTATTCTTTATAGATGCTTTTTAGTCAGCCTTGCTGGATGAGGAAAAAGCCCCCAAAACTGGTGGTTGAATTGTATGAGTGGAGTTTCTGTGTTAACTTATATTTGTAGCATATCTCTGGCCTGATAATAATTTAAGTGTAATGTATTAATAGAAGCACAGATAATTTAAAGGTGGTCCTTTTAACACAACTGAAATTACCTTGTTAACTTTTCTTTTCCACTATATCTTTTCTCCTTTTCAAAAGTTTTGTGAAGGGTACCTGTGAGTCACCAAAGGATGATTCCCCACTGTCCTGGTTTAGGATAAATTAGGGGAGAACCTCCAAAAGGAGCCCTCTAGAAAATAAACCTCCACCACCCCTCTCCCCAGCCCTGGGTTTGGGAAGGAATTCCTTGAAGGAAAAGTGGAAAAAATCTCTTTATTGACCAATGAACAAAGAAAAAAACCTCCCCAACACAAGGGAAAAGAAAACAGCCCCAGATGGTACTCAGGCAGTTGCTATAGAGGGAGGGCGCAGAGCTTCTCTCACGGCCCCCGGAGATCCCCAGATATTCCCAGGTCAGGTCCAGAGCCAGTCCAATGATCTTCGGGGNAAAAAAAAGAAAAAAAAAAATGGAAGCAGCGAAAGCCAGCAAAAGCCAAAAGCAAGCCAGCAGCAGAGGCAAAGCCAGCAGCAGAAGCCCCACCCCGGCAAAAAAAGTCCGCCGAAGGGGGGACAGCTGTTAGACATAACAATGTAGAACACAAGGACAAAGCTGCGATTGGGATAGAAGGCATCATCAACCCAGGACACCCACCAAAGGATTTCATTTCTCTTCTGAGAAAACTAATTTCAGCACACAAGGGAATGGAAGAAATTTTCAAGTCTTATCCCCAGTGATATTTTTAGCATCTTCTTTGGTTTTGCACAAGGAATTCTCTCTGCTTTTACAAGGCACATAATGATTCAGTGACTGACCAGACCATGAACTGGGCTGATTTGGGTAGATAATGCTAATAACTGCATGAAACCCTGCAGATGAAAGGAGAATTTAGGCTGGTGTTTGCAGAGCACTCAAACACATGCACTGACCTGCCTGTGTGTTGCTTTGATTATCTCTGAGTTACGGGGGCTCTGCATGGTGCAGAAACAATGAAATTGCTTCTCCTGATGAGGTTTGGATAAAGCTTTCCTTTTAGCCAGGACTATGGGAAGTACTGTAGAATAGTTGAAGAAGTGTGGTGGGATTTTTATTTCCATATTGAATTTTTGATTGTATTAAGTAGGCCCTGATTCAATAACAGAGCACCTAAGGATATAATTAAATTTTATTTTATTTTAACCCCCCACCCCAAACCCTCCACCCTCCTGAGCTCCCTGAGTTTTTTAGTGCAGGTAGCAAGCAATTTCTTAGATTGCAGAGGGAAGGGGGGAAATCACAGAATAACTGTGCCCTGCAAAGGATGTGAAAATTCAGCTGCTGGCTGCAATGAAATATCAGTGTACCTTGGGAGCCACCGCAGCTCCAAACAGTGAGACCACCTCCCCAGGTATAAAGAAATAAGAGTGATGGTAGAAAAACTTGGTGCCAATTACTGTTTAGACAGCGGCCACTACTTTGTCTGGCTTAGAAAACGTATTTCATGAGCTACAGTTATGAAATAAAAAGGGAACTCTCTATCAGTGAGACCCTAAATTTTTAGGATAAAACCAAAATTAACTAAATGCTTATATGTTTTCCAGGAATATTCCCTGAAGTTAATGTGATAATTTTTAGTCTTAATTGCCGCAGCAAACTGGAAGCAGAACTTTCAAACTCTAGTCATAGTGAGATTACACATAAAATGTAAGAAATTGCAAAATGGGTCTGGATATTTAGTAAAGGATCACTGCATCTAAAAGGACAGTATTTGAGAAAGGGCAGGGAAGAGAATGCTGAGGGTTGTAGCCATTTGAAATGAGAATCATATATTTAAAAGAGTTGATTGTTCATTCTTCTGGCCACCCCTCTAGCTAAGAATTCAGTTTAAAATTCAGTATGTTCACTTTTGATGATGCTTGCCTTTGATGCTTAAATTAGGGATGGGTGGTGTACATGAATCTGCCTTTAATTTGGATTGGGATTTATGCTTTTGAAGAGAACATCCTCATTATCTCTGCTGCTTCTGTTTCAGAGCCTGTCAGCTGGTTTGCTCTCAGATAAAACTAAATTAGATGTGCTCAGAGTTCCCCTGATGTGCTACAACCATTAATGAGCACTCAGGATATAAATATGCCAGAATAAAATCCCTAAACCACATCTGTCTGGATACTGCATTCTCAGAAAAAGAAGAGCTCACCTTCTACAGATATGATATGCTCACCTTATCTACAGATAAGTTCTCCAACTGACACTGGAGACCTGGAAATGAATTTTAAGTTTGTGAGAGTGACATGAGGGAAATGGCTCTCTCTTTCTCTCAATAGAGTATTTTTGTTCAAAGATTCTCAGTCTTTCAGTCATGAAAAATATAGACATCCTCATAAAAGAAAATGCTCTGTGACTTCAACAGTGGAATTCAACAGGAGCTCTTTTTGTTAAGTTCCAAACTGGCTCAACTTTGCCTGAATTTGCATTGAATGATATACCAAGTTGTTTATACCTGCTTTTAATTAAATTTGAATATTTGAAGTATACATACACATTAGGAATTGTAACTTCTGGTAGAGGAGATGTGTTATCTGACAAGAATAGATGTGCTACTTCAGTGAAAAAAGGGAAAAGAGTACTCAATTTATTTTCTGATTTAAATGTGAAATTTTTTTTCTTCATTCTTTCAGATGTTGACAGTTTCAGATCAGAGTTTTGTCACTAAGCTTTCATACTTTGTGTCACAAAACAAGCAGGTTCTCAATATTTTACCGGGTATGCAAAGCCCACCTCTAGGAATCAGAACCGGCATATCTAAGCCAGTCTCTCCTTCCCACAATTATTCAGTGAAAGATAGAATTTGCCTAATAGCCATTATTCACATTGCCTGAATGAACTAACTCTACTTCTATTGAAGTTACAATAAATGAATCACAGAATATTTTGAGCTAAGAATCATTGAGTCCAACTCTCAAGTGAATGGCCATTAGGCGGATCAAACCCACCAGCATGGCTCTAAGGAGTTTTTGCAGGAAACAAGATCCCTTTAATTAAAATGAGACACCTAAACACAATAATAGAGCTAATCTGCCTTCTAACTGTGCCTCCTACTTCACAATGGTTCCACACCTTTCTCTTGTGAGGATTTTTTAGTTTTGCATTCTTGTCTTGTCATTTCCACATAGACACACACACACACATAACAGCACAATAGCAAAACAGAATGTTGCCATCTGGTCCAGACCAGCAAATCTATCTGTAGCACAGCATGCTCCCACTTGCAGGAACTGTGCTTGAGCCAAATTTAGTGGTGTCATAAGTGGTGTAAATAACATACCAGTAAATCAGTGCAAGTCATCATGAAGGCAATTTAGATACTAGGAAGTGTTGGTTGTAATAGGTGTTATAAAAATCTGGACACAGATCTCTTAATCAAGATCTAAACTTTATTAAAATGAAGATTAGATAGATTATAGAGATCTTGAACAAAAAACAACAAAAAGATAATACAAAAGAAAGAAAAAAATAAAACAAGCAAAATACAAAAGAAAGAAAAAAAAATAAAACAAGCAAAAACAACAAGATGACACAATTTGGCCGAATTTTCATGAATCTGACAAAAATTCCTGTCACAGCAGAGTTCAAGTTCGATCGAACTGGGAGGCGGATATCAGACCAGCCCGCGCTGGGTCCGTGATCATCCACACTCCGACATGTGGTTTCCAAAGTCCAGTTTTTATACGGTTTATTTTTCCTCGGGCCAGGATTTTCTTTTGGAAACGGCGTTCTCATTCAGGTTCTGATGGTGTTTTTGCCGAACCTGAATGGGGTTCCGAGGGTTTGGCTCAGCCTGCTTTCAGTTGCAGAGAGGGTCCCTGTCCCCAGACATCCAGATGTAAGTTTTCGGGGTCCCCTCCTGAATAGGAGCAGTTTTGGCTGTTTTGATCCAGGAATGGGCTCACTCTCCTCTGAAAGCCTCAGGTATAATCTTAGCTGTTGAGGGCTGTGAGGACTGAGCCATTCGGTCTGGGGATGGGCCCATTTTCCTCTGAAAGCCCAAGTCTAATCTTGGCTGTTGAGAGCTGTGAGGACTGAGCTGGCATGTTCTTTTCACTTGTAAATTTGGCCCTGCATTCTTCCACGATCGCCTCTTGCCTCTTGCCTGTATTTTCTAACAACTTTAAGAGTTTATTTCTCAACCCCCCCAATCAATCTGTATCATTAATAACAATTCCCTCCCCCTTTCAAGAAACTCAGATTGTTGGGGGGTTTCCTCATTATTTACAAACTATATTTCTCAATTATCATCCCATTGGTCCGATTCGTTCCCTCTGGCGAATCCCCTTAATCTAGTTTCCTGCTCGAATCGATCCAGGATTCTAGCAGCCCGGTTTCCCCTCTGGGAGGGGGATGGGAATAGACGGCTTTTTCCCTTCCCCCATGAGCATATCTTTTTTACCAAAAATCCCAGGCCAAACATGATCAGGATTCCTGCGGCTACTAGCATCCAGCCTTTCTGTTCCTGAGGGATTCGGACCTCCCACACTGTGTCCCACCTTTTCTTTGCTGAGCGAGTCAGCTGCCTAATTTCAGTGATTAGATGTTTGATGATCTGGGTGTAATTTTTAGTATCACGATCACACCCCGTCTGGTTTATTATCTTGCACACCCCTTCTTGTTCTCCCAGAATCTGGTTCATGGCCCTTCTGGTCTGCCGTACTTGTTTTTTTTGTTTTTTTTTTTTTAGGTGAGCCTGCCGTTCCAACAGCAGCTCGAGGGCACTCCCTGTGAGGTTTAACATCCTTTCAAAAGAAACCTGGTTTTGTTTCAATTTTGCCTCCGGGCTCAGACCCTCCTCATTCTGGGAAAAACAGAAGTTTTTTGTGTAGTGCATACAAATTCTTTCATTTCCTAATTCAAATAAATTTAAAAAAAATTGATCCCAATCCTTTGGGGAAGCTTTACCTCTGGTGTTTTCTCCCACCCAGTAAAGTTTCCCACCCATAGTACATATTTCCAATTTTTCTTCATCATAACATTCTTGATTCACCTGATGATATTGTTTAAACACTGAAATCAATTTTTCCCCATTCCATACCGTCTGATTACACTCGGTACAAACGGGGATTTGAGGGATGTCATCTGGACCCTCCCAGAAGGAGCGATTCTCACCTTCTCTGTCCCTGAGGAGTGCTTCAGTTTTTTATACAAATTGTCTCCCCCCTGGTATAGCAAATTTGGTATCGAATCCCGTCACTCACACACTGACCTTGGGGTTCCAGGCATTCCAGTGATGATGTGGGTTGGCCTAGTGTGAACGAACATCACACACGATCGGCACCCCTCCTGAAGGAGGCGCGGCTCAGAGGGAGCACCCCCGGCCGATTCACCGATCATTAGGCCCAGGGCTAGCAGGACTATCCCTCGGGATATCCCTTTCCCTCTGCCTCGGCCTTCGCCCGTAGGGGGGCGGGACCCTACGGCGGGCGTATATCTCTTCTTGGCAGCAGGGAAACTCTCCCGGGAAGCCCTCTGCCCGTACCGCAAACCTTCGTCTGAAGGCACCCCACCGGCTAAGTTCAACTGGATCTGCCACACACGGAACCCCGGTATTTCTCCGGCACTCCCTTTGAAGGATCCCAGCTTTTGTATGAAACAGGCCATGAAGGCCGAGATCCAGGAGCACCGCCCACTCACACGATCCCCTTTTTAACATTCCCAATCTGTCAGCAACACACAGGGCTAGGACGGTGAGGTTCAGCTCCTTCTGATAGCACTTATAACAGTAGCTATCAGGTCTCTCCCCCCCTCGGCAGTGGACTACCCAAATCCGATGACAAAACATGCACTCGAAATGTACAAAAGGAAAACAATTGCACCCGGGGATTTCGCAACTTATCCGGTCTGCCCCGTTCATCGGCGTCGCAGCTTAAGTTGCAAATCACCCGGAGCTGATGTGATTGTCCACTGAGCGTCTTCCTGCTGAGATTGAAACTTTTTCACTCGAGATGCGTGCGTCCACCCCTTCTCCGCTGTTCGGATGGCTGTATCTGTGTTAAGTAAAACAAGGAAAGGACCCTCCCAATGAGGGGCCAAAGGTGATCAGAACTTTGTCCCCAGGTTTAATGTCATGTACTGGAAAACCTAGAGACGGGCTCTGCAAGGCCACCCCCTGAGATCGGAGGTCTTGTAAATGTTTGTTCAAAGCTACCAAATATGGTTGAATTGGTCCCTCTTCCAGCCCTGGGTGTCCCACCGGCATGCCGTGCTGATACGGCATCCCGTATAACATTTCAAATGGTGAAATCCCGGTCTCAGCATGCGGCTGAGTTCGGATATTCAGTAAAGCCAAAAGGAGGCACTTCAGCCACGATAATTTTGTCTCTAACATTAATTTTGCTAATTGTGATTTCAATGTCTGATTCATCCTTTCCACCTGACCAGAACTTTGAGGATGCCATGGGGTATGGAAGTCCCATCTGATCCCCAAGGCTTCAGCGGTTAATTTTACAATTTTTGATGTGAAGTGAGTGCCTTGATCAGAATCAATATGTTGAATCACCCCGAATCGTGGCAGCAGTTCCTCCAAAAGTATTTTCACAACTGTGTGCGCGTTCGCCCGGGTGCAGGGAAAAGCCTCCACCCATCGAGTCAATTTGTCCACAATGACCAGTAAATACCTGTACCTCCCTGTTTGCGATCTCATGAATCCCCTTGCAGCCAAAAAAAACTAAAAAAATGTTCAGCCAAGGCCCTAGAGCCCCAGTGCGTGTGCTGATGTAATCTTTTTACAATTCTCCGAGAAAATTCTCGGGGCAACAATTCCCTTCCATCTGGTATTCTCCATTTTCCTTCCACAAAACTTCCCCCGATTTTCTTGAATCCCTCTACTTCTCCCGCCGTGGGTTGTGGCACATACCTTTGGTTCTTTTCTTCCCTTATTTCGGGAGTGCTGACTGTCATAAGTGCAGCCCTTTTTGCTTCCGAATCTGCCCTCTGATTTCCCTGGATCCTGAATTGCTTCCCTTTTTGGTGACTTTTGATGTGAACTACCGAAATTGCCTCGGGCCCCCTAAGGGCCTCCAGGATCCGTTTAATAAAATTTTTTCTCCATGCACCAAACATTTTCCCCGGGAGCTTATCAGCCCCTTTTCTTCCCAGATCTTTCCAAAGGTATAAACCACCCCAAAGGCGTACTTAGAATCCGTGAACACTGTTCCCCCCTTTCCCCTCTAGCCGCTCCAGCGCTCTGAGGATAACATACAGTTCACAAGCCTGGGCCGACCAGCCAGGGCTAAGGGGTCCCGCTTTCATCACAATTCCTGACCTGCCGTCCACAACTGCATACCCTGACTTCCTTTTCCCATCGATTACCCTTGATGATCCATCCACAAACCACTTTTCTCCTTCTTCCAATTCCTCCTCTTCTAAATCTGGCCGAATCTTTGTTTGGAGTTCTATGAACTCCAAGCAACTGTGTGAAATCCCTTCCGAGGCTTTTCCAAAAAGAAACTGGGCCGGATTCAATGCGTGGGTCACATGCAACTCCAACTCAGGAGAATGTATCAGGATCGCCTCATATTTTAAAAGTCTGGCGTCCGTGAGCCATTTTTCTGCCTTTTTGTTGAAGAATTCCCCTGACATCGTGTGGGGAATATACCATCAGGGGGGGCCCCAAATGTTACTTTCCTTGCCTCCTCCACCAGCAGAGCTACTGCTACGATGGCCTGTAGGCAGGTGGGCCACCCCTACCAACTGGGTCTAATAATTTTGAGACGTATCCCACCGGTTTTTTTTTCGCCTGCCCAGTCCTGTGTAAGGACTCCGTGGGCAGTGTGCTCACTCACATTAACAAACAATTGAAATGGCCTCCCTACGTCAGGAAGGCTGAGCACAGGAGCAGAAATCAAAACATTTTTCAATTCCTGAAACCGGTTGTCATCCTCCTCATCCCATTTGAGCGCATGCGTAGTCAATTTTTCATATAAAAATTTTACTTTGCCACTATACCCATCAATCCATTGTCTGCAATAACCAAATAAACCCAAAATCTGCCTTACCTCCCGCTTAGATCGAGGAGGAGGTAGAGCCAGAATACCAGCCACGCGGTCCAGGTCCAGCTTCTTTTTGCCCTCAGTCAGCCAGTGTCCCAAATACTTTACTTCTGGTTCTGTGAACTGAAGCTTCGATTTCGAAACTTTCAGTCCTTTGTCTCCTAGGAAATTCAGTAGGTCGATGGTGCATTCCCTCACACTCCCTTCCGAGGGGGCCTGCTACCAACAAGTCATCAACATACTGTAAAAGCTTCGTCCCTTCCCTAGGGGTAAATTTACTTAACAATTGTTCCAGGGCTCTTTAGATGTCCTGGTCCCCAGAAGAAAAAGCCCCCGACACCCTTAATCTTCCTTAAAAACCTGCTCATCTTTGATCCTCTTCAGGCAGTCCTTCCTGAAGTGTCCTTTCTTTTTACAATAAAAACACTTAAATGGAATCCCCTTTGCCTTGGGGGAAGATTTCTCAGCCTCCGCTTGACCTTTTCCCTGACTCCCTTTTGCCTGGGCTGCCTTTCCTTTTCCCGGGGTTTTATCCTGCTTTTGAGCTTCCCAAACCACAGTCACCATCACCCGAGCCTGGCTCTTGTTCCGTTCATACACCTTTTGAGCCTCCCTCAAAAACTCTTGCAATTCTTTCTCAATCCTTTTCTCGATCTTTTCCAATTTTCTCCGGATGTCTTCCCAGGATTTTGCTACAAACTGAGTCTTGAGTAGCACCTCCCCCACGGGAGAATCTGGGTTCATTCCTGAATATGTTTGCAAGCCCCGCCTCAATCTCTCAATCCACTCGCTGGATGACTCATCATGTTTCTGACATTCTCCCAAAATTTTACTTAGGTTTTGACCTCGGGGTACCGCCTCTCGGATGCCCTGTATGATCATGTTCCTGAGGTCCATCATGTTCCGCCTACCATCCCCCGTCTGCGGGTCCCATCCTGGATCCGCATTCGGCCACTTTTGCTCCCCCCTTTCCCCTTGGGGGTTTCTCCTTTCCCAATCCCGGATCGCTGCCCTCCGGATCATGTCCCTTTCTTCGGTGTTAAACAGGGACCTCATGATGAGGCACAAATCCCCATAATTATAAATGCTGGTTCCTAAAAAATCATCTAATCTTTCCGCAACCCTCAACGGGTCATCCATCAATTTTCCCATCTCCCTTTTGAATGCTCTCACGTCCGAGGTATTAATAGGGACATTAACGAACCCTATCACCCCTGTGGACATGGGTACCTCCCTAAGGGGGTACAACGAGGACGGGCCCTCATCGCCCTCCTCTCTTCTGACTCGATGTCGGGTCAGGGGTGGGGAGAAAGATGCCTTCTCCCGGGGAGCCGCCTTCCCTGCTCTTTTCTGGGATTCAGATTTCCCCGGCTCCTGCCGGGGCTCTCCGCTTTCGGCGGGCTCGGAGGAGACGGGCAAATTAACTGCCGCATCTCCAGAGGGAGGAGGGGCCGCGTCCTGGGGCCGCGGCGAGGCGACTGCCCCCTGGTGAGGAAACGATGTTCCTCTTGCCGCAACCCTGGGTCGGACCGGGGGAGGTAAATTTTCCAAAGGTTCCCACTGATCCTTTTGTCCCCCTTCCCCCTCCTTCGTCCTCACTGGAAATAAATTCACTTTGGGCTCCCACGCTTCGGCATACAATTTCTCCTCCCAATTTTGTGGTTTTTCCTTTGCCACGAACCGATTCAGGGCCTTCCCGACCCACGGTTCGAAAGACCCGAACCCGGGCCACCCCACGTGGTCCCGAATCTCCTTGGACAACTGTCCTCTCCGGGGACAGTCTGTCCAGCTCTCCAACATCCACCCCAAAAGGACTCTCCCTCCCTGAGAGTGTGCCTTTTGGCTGTGATCGGTTCCCGTACCTCCGGGGACCGATCTGACTTACCGATTGGTCGGCTCCCCTCCGGCTCTAACCCCAGCGAGCTGCTCTGAAGTGTTCTCCGAAGAGGCCCCTGCCGGTCCACTCGATAAGTCCCGGGCTAAAAAGGCTTACTCATTCCTGAACTCGAAAAGGACGTTCTCTTTCCTTTTAGCCCCCCCCCGCGGTCGACCCCCCAGACCCCCTCTGGCCCAGGAGTTGCCGGGTGTACAAGAGTGAACCCCCCAACGACTTTCGCTTCCCTCGTGACCGACCACGTCCCTCGCGGGAAGCGTGGAACTACGGTTCCTAGAGGTCCAGACTCGTGTCGTGGAATGTCCCACGTCTCATACACACGTCCAACCACACCTCACTCAACCACGGCTACTCACAGCTCCTTTTCCCCGTGGATTCTTCGTGCACGTCGAGTTTTCCGAGTGAAAAAATTCCGCGGATCAGGTCAGTCCCAGACTGCCTGCGAGTTCCCCTTGATGGGCTCGAGCCCCCTTTTCTCTGCTGTGACCTTTTTGGTAAAAACTTTTAGGAAAAAAAACTTTGTTCTATAGTCGGTCCTCGAGGAATCCCTCTACGCTGCCGGGCCACTTCTTATCAGTGGGGCGCCCCCCGAGCAACGTGGGGTTCTCGTGGAAAAATCACGACTATATCACATCGGGGTGTCACCAAGTCTGTTATAAAAATCAGGACACAGATCTCTTAATCAAGATCTAAACTTTATTAAAATGAAGATTAGATAGATTATAGAGATCTTGAACAAAAAACAACAAAAAGACAATACAAAAGAAAGAAAAAATAAAACAAGCAAAAACAACAAGATGACACAATTTGGCCGAATTTTCATGAATCTGACAAAAATTCCTGTCACAGCAGAGTTCAAGTTCGATCGAACTGGGAGGCGGATATCAGACCAGCCCGCGCTGGGTCCGTGATCATCCACACTCCGACATGTGGTTTCCAAAGTCCAGTTTTTATACGGTTTATTTTTCCTCGGGCCAGGATTTTCTTTTGGAAACGGCGTTCTCATTCAGGTTCTGATGGTGTTTTTGCCGAACCTGAATGGGGTTCCGAGGGTTTGGCTCAGCCTGCTTTCAGTTGCAGAGAGGGTCCCTGTCCCCAGACATCCAGATGTAAGTTTTCGGGGTCCCCTCCTGAATAGGAGCAGTTTTGGCTGTTTTGATCCAGGAATGGGCTCACTCTCCTCTGAAAGCCTCAGGTATAATCTTAGCTGTTGAGGGCTGTGAGGACTGAGCCATTCGGTCTGGGGATGGGCCCATTTTCCTCTGAAAGCCCAAGTCTAATCTTGGCTGTTGAGAGCTGTGAGGACTGAGCTGGCATGTTCTTTTCACTTGTAAATTTGGCCCTGCATTCTTCCAGATCGCCTCTTGCCTCTTGCCTGTATTTTCTAACAACTTTAAGAGTTTATTTCTCAACCCCCCCAATCAATCTGTATCATTAATAACAATAGGAAAGGGTCCAATTTAGGTATGGAATATAATGGAATGTCATGTAGCTGATCATTTCTATAAATTATAAATTTAGGCTCAAAAGTCACAGTGTGGAAGGCTGCATCTAATGGCATTCAACTTTAAACAAGACTTTTTTCATACTAAACTCCCCAAAGCTCCATAGAAATAAAAGAGGAAGACTATTTTTACTGATGATCACAACTGCAATCACAAAACAAGGGAACGCAAAGGGAACTGGATGCATGGTGTGGAAGCTGTGTGAAAGAGTAGGGAAGCCTTGTTGTGTATGTTATTTTTAAAACTAAGCCGAGACTTTGACTTTACTAATCTACTGATGAATTCTGCTCTTCATTTCCATTTGAGAACTGTCCTAAAACACTGCTTTATGCTCTTAATTCTCCTAATTAAACCCATTGCTTTTGTAGCTACACTTTAACTAAAAAGTTATTAAAATAAAATAAAAATTTAACTGACCAGATTAAGCACACAGCATGTTCAAACCCAAAGATTTTAGATTCTTCAAATGGTGGATGTATTTCACCCAACTTTAGGTGCTTGTTTTTCCCAGACCCTGAAGGGAAATATCTGTCTGCTGAGGTTGATCCTTCCTGCTTCCTCCAGTGGCCCAAAGCAGCCCCTTCATGTGGCTCAGCCCAACTTTCTCTGTGCACTTCAAAAGAAGCTCCAAGTCTGACTTGTGGGCAGTGCCTTTCACATTTCCAGCCTGCAAAATCCTGTTCTAGTCCAGGTTATGGCATATTTGACCATTTGTTTTCTAGTTAATCTATCCCAGTCTTAAGGAACTGGTAGAAAACCATGTCTTGGGAAGTTGTTAGGCTTGGGTTTAATGCACTGAGCCGTGGTTCAGGAGGATGATAGAGCCTGTAGTACATCAGCCTGAACATGGGATGATAAAAAGGATCTGTGGAGTGAGGCTGGTGGAACTGAGAATCCAGTGGCACTGTCAGAGGGCTTTTGTGCAGCTGTGCCTCTGTGCTATTCTGAGCTCAGGCACAGCTAGTGGGAGCAGTGTAGGTGTAAGACCAGCCTGACAAGAGGAAATGATGCCATGGTTTGGTGGGTTACACTTGGACCAAGCAAAAATATTGGAGCAGGGCTAGAGGTTTTAAAACTCTGAATGTTATAACTGTCCTGTAGCATGATGGAGGACTTGTATGCTCCTGCTGATGAGGGACAAAGTTATTGAAACCTCCTTTTTGAGTGGTTCATTCTTTGATAAGGTGAATATTTCACAGAACAGAATTCCCTATTTCCGCTTCAGTACTAAGCCTGGATAGTAGATTACCTACATTTCGTTTTCTGTCCCTGTTTCTGATGCTATTTGGAAAAGTGATTTTTGGAAAACACTACAACTTTACCTCTCATATCCATGACTTAGTACTTAGAAATAAAGATAAAAGTCTGCCCTTTTGGGCAGCCAGTTGGGAAAGGAATATCATAGACTACACTCTGTGAACTGCTGAAGTATATGAACAGCTTCTTTTTTCCCTATGCTTTTCTATAATTTCTTCTTATCACACTTTTGTGTGACAGTGACAAACTACAGGAAATTTGTTAGGTTTTTGTCTTTAGTATTTACCAACTTTTCCAATCTTTCTTTTTAGTGGCACCTTCAGCAAATTGCCAGGCAGATACTCTGTTTATGACAAGATGATGAAAGAGGAGCATGTTTAAAGCCAAATAACAGCAGGGATCCACCTCAGGTGTCATTGTTGTAATGTCTTCCCAGGTGTCTAGTCAAAAAAGACCAATTCATTTTTGCCATTTACCTCTTCTCTGTGAAAGGTCTGTGTGAGAATTGATGATAAATGGAGCTGAGGTTTAACAAATGTTCACCACGAGAGAAAACACAATCTTGTGAGTCAGAGCCCAGCAGCAGGTAAAGGTCAAGGAGAAAATGTGCCTTATTCTGAGACTCTTCATGGGCTGACTCAAAAGCTGCTGGTCTGCTGTGCTTCAACTTTATGATATGGAAAAAACAGGCTTGTTGCACAGCTAAATCATCACTGCTTAGAAGAAAAAAAAACAGCAAAGAAATTGTGAGAACGGTGCCATTTCTTTTGGCACCAGCTGGTTTCTTGCAAGTCAAAATAAATCCAAATTGAGAACAGAAGCACTGAAGAGCAGTATCATGAAGGTGCTGCTGCAGGGCAGCTGACATGAGCCCTGACCTCTGGCCCATTATTGTATCATCACAGATCTTGTTTCCTTCTTCAGCACATATGGGCCTGTTATGTCCATGAGTAGCTGTATTCATTTGCTCAGTTTGGCTGTTTCTTAGATAAAAGCATCTGCTGCTTTCTCCCAAAGCCAAGCTTTTTTAAGTTGTATGACTGTCCTAAATGACTCTTATAAAACTGTGCTATTTTCTTCCATCACATATCGTTTCATCTGCTTTTGGTACCTACCTGATACTGTGTTTTCCATGGGGTTTTGTCTTTCATTTGGGGTCCAAATCATCAGGAAAAAGATTATATTCACTTTTTTTGGCAATTGAAAATGTAGCGTTTCAGTTTATTAGCATGGGAAATACCTAAAATTGACTTTCTGGTTATAAAAAGAAAAGATTAAAATATAAAATATGAGCAGTGAAGTTAAATGAAAGGATGTAGACAAATAGAATAAAATACTAATATTTGTACGCTATCTTTACCAGGGAATGTTGATTTGAAAGGCTGGCAGCAAATTAATGTTGATCCAGCTACATGCCATTGATAATTTCAATAGAAATAGTGTTTGGTGGGAAAAGATTATTGCTCTTGGTGAGAGGTCTGTTCTCAGTTCAATCACAGGCAAAATAGAAGTTTTTACTTTTTAAACATAAAATCAGCACTTCTCTCTCAAAATATTGAATTACAGAACAGAAGCTTTGACCAGAGTTCTCCTCTGATTACCAGTGTGCTTAAATTATTACATTTTCTGACTGTGTTGAATGTCTTCCTATTCCAAATAAGACTTTCAAAACTGGTAATGCTTCCTTGAAATACTTGAAGTTCAGTAAAAACATATATTTTAATAAAGACAAAAAACTGTTTTTCAAATGAGCCATCTGTTAATGCAACAGAGAAAGCAGGCCAAGATTTATCAGTAATGGGCATATTAATGTTCATTATCCGCATTTTTCCATATTTTCATCTGCTGTTTACTGATTGTTAAGAGGCTGGAGAAGGTTTAGTTGCATTTTAGTCTATCGCCTTTCCATCTTCACTAGTCAAGGGTTTCACTGATGTAAATAAATAGGATTATCTGAAGGTCTTATGCAACTTCATAAAGCTTCTTCAAATTCCTTGTGATTGAATCCTGGAGTAATTTCAAATAAGTCACACTGGCCTTTGTCTTTCTCCTTCTGTTGCATCCGCTGAAGTACTTAAAGTAATGAAGATCTTATTTGGGCTTTTTCTGAAGGAAGTCCTGGCTTTCAGCACTTTAAATGTAATTTTTACATTTGCCAACCAGTATTTCAAATGCTGATCGATATTTGTATATATGATATCAACTGAACACAAACATAGCTTAATATAGCTTGCTTGACCAGCTCAAGGAGAAATTTTATTTTTCAGCTATGTGTCAGTTTCTATGTGACTTCCCACTGAGGATTGCTGGAAAATGTTATGCTCTGTTTCTGCAAGGTTAAAGATGTAAATCCTGTTGCGGGTCTTTGGCCGTACAGTAAGATTGTGGGATGCTGCTGCTCTGATGTTACATGTTCAGAGAGCTTCATTCCTTAGCGCTATTTGCTAGATGCAAATAATATGCATTGCTTATAGGGTCATGGGCAGTGTTGCAGTGCTTGTCCATCTCATTTGTGTCAATTTAAATCATTTATTATTCATGCCTTGTTACACACTCATTACTTATTTAGCATTGGCTTTTTTGGCTTATTATTAATTTTTTAACCACTTTGGTGAAAGGCACTGTAATTGGTACACTCAAACAGTGTCAACTGTAGAAATTAACTAAATGCAAGACTCTCAATGAACAAGCTGATTATGTTTAGCTTAGAATCAAAAGAATATTTTTTTCCTAAGAGAAGCCTAAAACTTGCTTGTTTGTTTTATATTTTTTGTTTGCTTCTTTCAGCAAGATTACTTAAAGAAAATGGAGCTAAGAATATGAGAGTGCTTCAAGCAAGAGTTAAACTGTCATTGGTAGTGATGTGGGCTTCATTAATGCTCTGAGAGTGGTGAAATAGTAAACCCCTTGACAGCCTTCTCAGAAAGCCACACGTCCTTGCTTGTGTGGGTAAGCACTGAACTGATGCTTTAATATCACTAAAAGTACTAAGTATTTCTGGGAAAAAAAAGGTTTATGATCCCATTCAATTAAGAAATATGGAACTCTTGCACACTTGGAAATGAGTTTAAACAGAATCTGCTGAGGGAATGAATCAGTTGCTGCAGCTGCCACAAATTCTCACTGCAAGTTCAATCAACCCTTTCCATTGAATGAGGTCGATCTCTACATCTCCTTATGAAATACAGTATATCAGATAATGCTGCCCTGCGTATATCTGGTCTTAAAAGTGGGTCTTTAATTTTTAGATGTTCCATCTGAAATCCCCAAACCCCTAAATGGTCTAGATATACATCTCTAACAAGTCTCATATAAGCTGGACAACAAAATTCCTAACAGATGTTTCTCCCAAAAATGCTGTCCGTCAGGGCAGAGGAAAAAGGTCAGAGAGTTAGAGGAACATGTAATCACCATTCTCAGATTCATTTCTGCAATTACAACAGAGTGAAGAGAAAATACGAGTTTGCAGTTTCAAATCTTTGATAAACATTGGAAATTGATTAGGCAGAATAAATACATCCTTCAGTAAGGGCTTCCCTATGTGCAAGTGAGATTCAAGGTTTTGTGACATAGGAGACAGAATTATAGTGGTTTAATCAACTACTTCACTATGACTGCCACTCACAAGGCAAAATATGCTGCTATTTTTTTGGTATGTCAGTATTTATCTAGTAAGGGCACTGGGGTTGCTAATTAATTGTATACAATAAACACAGAGAGTAGCAGCTGGTCCTTTTGATTTTCATCAAACACTCCACAGATACATGTTGAAAATTATTTTCTTCCACAAACACACTGAGGATTTTTATTGCCTTAATTTGTGGGCAATCTGGGGCATGTTGAAGTCTGATTATTTTTCAGTGGGTGGAATAGTCAGCACTCTCTAAAATTCAGAGCTCTACAAGATCATTTGATGATTACTGAAACTGTTGGGTTGTGATCATGATTTTAATAGAGAAGTGCTTAATCAGATATAGAAGTCATAAAAAAAAGGCAACACATTTTTCACGTTTGTTTTTTAGCCTAGTTCTGAATGTTTACTCTCTTGGTCTCTTGCTCGCAGGATGTGCATTGCTTGTACTTTTGTATCAGTATGCTGTTGTATCAGACAGCATCAGTTACTTTATAGTACAGACTAAATTCATTAATTAATTTTCCTTTTCCCAAGTTCCATTAGAACACGTCAATGCTGTTTATTTGATGCTTCAGTGGTGAATCCTTTTCACAGTAGGAATTGAAATAGTCCCTATTTTTGTGTTAGAAATAGGCCGGCTCTGTTAAGGTGACCACCCCAGTGAGACCAGGTGCTGAGCTTTGACATCATTTTGAGGTGAGTTAAGGCTAAGCAAAATAATCTGGCTTGGCTTCTGACAAAGTGAAAACAACGTGGAAGCAATATTATTCTATTAACTAATTTTTTGAGGAATCTAAAATGAGAAAAACTTTGGGATTGGCACTGACAACATGTTACAATATGAAGTACTCCAGAGGTGCCAGAAATTATATTTCTGTAAACAAGTATAATGTAATATGAAAGTTTTGTTCTATTTTGTTATTTTGGCCCTTTGAATTTCTCTGCTATGAGAGCTCTGCCTGGTTAGAGAAAGAAGTAATACAATGTGTACTGCAGTTTTTTGTCATAATGATTTTGTTCAAAGACTTAATAATGTTCAGCATATTATCCCTGGGTTAAAATGGAAGCTGAAAGGCCCTGAGCACAGGGTACCTGAGTAAGAGTCTTCGCAAGGGACTCTGTCTCCTGCCAGTATTCTCAGTGGCACTGATTTCACTGAGGGAGAATCCCACTGCAGTGGAATTTGTTCAGGTTTTCTGCAGAATAGGTGAGAACAGAGTTCAGTGACCTCAAATTCCAATTAATGGTTGGCATCCCCTGCTAGAAAGAAGTCAGTAACTTCTGTTTTGAAGTGGACTTAGTTATCTGCAATATAATTTTTAAAATATGATAGCCATGATCTTGGAGAAACTTTGTCTTTAATCCCTGAAGGTCTGCTTTGTAAATATCCTGGGTTTGGTGTCTTTTGAATGAGCTTTTGTCTTACTGAGTAGCCATCAAATTAGGAAATGGAAAACTGTATTGCTAAGGCCTAATGAGGACATTTTGTGTAAGTTTCAAAAGAATCAAAATGCTGCAAACAACGAGGTTATACAGCTCTAGTCACAAATGATCATAAGCTCAAGTGCTGAAAGATTGCTGCTGCCTGGCTTCCCACTGAACCATTCATTACTTACAAAAATTGCACTTTTACAACCCTCTGTGATATGCTTCTCTTTTCACGTTTGAATAGTGTTTACTATTGCCTGCTTACTCAGCTGTGCCTAACCTTGTCTGAAATTTTTAATGCAGTGGTTCTCGCCTTTCTCAGGAAATGCATCTCTTAGTTTTTTAAAC
Organism: Cyanoderma ruficeps; assembly: GCA_008694505.1. Lineage (NCBI taxonomy): Eukaryota > Metazoa > Chordata > Aves > Passeriformes > Timaliidae > Cyanoderma > Cyanoderma ruficeps. The sequence continues at coordinate 66,582 of VZDJ01000033.1, read as the reverse complement.
TGTTAATTCATACCAAGTCCTGGAAACTATCTATGCTCTCACCTCAGCTGTAAATTCTTCTGCCGTTATAAACCTGTAACACTAACACTGCAATCTGTCTGAAGTTGCAAATTTCCGCTAATGCTACAGAACCAAGCAGAAGGTCACTCTCGTCTCCCAGGAATCTCTGATAAATGAGTAGCTGTGTTATCTCTTGTCAGCTTTGATGCTGCATCACAGACAGAAGCCACATTCCTTGCTAATACCATTAGCAGTGGTAGTAAAGTATTTATTCAGGTCTTTTTACAGCTAAAGGTGATCACCATACATAGCTGTAAGCACAATTAACTGCTCACCAAAATTCTAGTTAGAATCCTTAGGACTTTGCTCCATCCTCTTTCTTAAAACTCTTGCATATTAAGCCATTTCTTACCAGGTGGACAAGTTTTTTGTATTGATATAATTATTCTTATATCAATCTCAAAATGTCCTTTATAAGGAAAATGAGCACATAGGTCAGTTGAGGCAGGAGAAGGCCATGTGGGTTGTGCAGAAACAGACAATTTATAGTTCAGTGTCCTGGGCCTTATAAAATAGTTCCCGTTATATCAGATACCAGTGAGTTTGACAAGATACTCCATACAGCACCATGATACAGGCTTGATAAACACCCTTCCTAAACCCCAAGAAGAGTTCCCGGAATATATCACTGGCAAGTGCCAACACACTACTCTGGCATCGCAAATGAAGTCTCCTTCAGCGTATTCAGTCAGCACCCTCTCAGCAGGTTACTTTCAGTTTACACCCTGCAGCACTTGGAGAAAGTGTATATTTGGACAGTGACGGAACCGCAGTTTCAGATAGGCAACTTCATCTTGGTTACTTCCCTAAGGCACATGATTTGCCAATTTGTTAATGCCCCTTGCCTGTAGCAATTTCACACTTGGTTTGTCAAGCACATTTGTTATGTGTGTTCAGGCAAAGACTGTGATAATGAAAAATACCTTATCCTGCAAGTTCTTCCATCTCTTCAGTTCCAAACTTAGAGCTGAAGTTTTGCCATGCAGCAGTAATTGATATTGATATTGAACTCGTAGTGGTTTTCTATCTGAAAGTTATAGAAGACTTGGAAGAGGGGAAAGCAGTGAGGAAGAAGCAAAAGTATCTAAGGTTAAGTGAGACAAAGGTCACAGAAAAAGGCAGTGATACGGACAAAAATACATAGAAGAGAGGAATGTGTTCTCCATTTGGAAAAAAGGTCATAGGGGAGGTGAATGTCCCTTCGTTAGTGGCTGTCCCTGTGTTAACAGGAATTGTGTATATAATCATATATATACATTATATATAGCATGTATCATTGTAGCAGTGCGAAATTTGGTTTTCAATGTTTTATATGCTTTGTAACATGTTCATATTGGTTTGTCTCAATCCCCCCCCCAAAACCCCTAATGGTGTGACCCTGGTGTCAATCATGTTGTAAGATCTAGAAAATTCTAGGGAAAAGACCCTGGTATTTGTCTGGGTCCATGAATGACACCTTCTTCCATCAATGTGNTTTGCTTTTGCTTTTGCTTTTGCTTTTGCTCAGGGGGTTCAGCCTGTTCACTTGAGCTCCTGAACCCTCTGCCTCCCTGAACTGACACCTGCACGTGGGAGGAAATAAAGACCATCTAAAACCGAGCAGGAGCCCGCTCTTTTATTCCACGCCGCAATTCCATGCTTCAGCCTGAGATTCAGGAACAGCAAACACCTGACATATTGAGACCGCGGGGCAAGCTAGCCGGTAATCAGCCCCAAGAAAGCGGACCTCAATATATCATCATATATTAGATGTATATATTATAATAAGTATATATATAATGCATAGAAAAATATATTCAGATTGAATTGCCTTTTTGGATTGACTAAAGAATCCTACATTCATCCATCTTTGTATTCAAAACAAAATCAATAGGGCAGGCTTCCAATGGAGGAGCAGCAGGCTTTAGAGCCAGTGAAATTACTGTAAAATTGCATCCAAAAATGGACTGGTTTTAGTGTAGTGACTTAAGGGTTATAACATGATCTAAACCCTTATTGATGTGAGAGAATAGGCAACAAAGGGAACTACAGAATTCTTCAAACTGGGGACATTTGCTTCTTAGCAAAGGCTCATGTCCAGCAAGGGTCAGCCGAATCAAATAGATTGGGAAATTTAGGAAATGTATTAAAATTTGTTACTTCAGCATAGAAAGATATCTTATTCCCCTAAATCTTGAGTCCAGAAATAATAATCCAATAATCAAGACTACCTAATGTGGCACTTTACAAGAGCTTACAGTCCATCCCTTGAATGCTGTAGAGGAACAGCTTCTTCCCAGAAGAGAAAACAGGCCAATGCTTATTTTCAGGAGGTTTTTCTGGCAAGCTCATTTCATTTTTTTAATCCCAACTTTACTTCTAGGTAAATAGTGAGTGTGCAGACCTCAAAGAAAGTTAGGGACTCTTCAGATGATTTGAAAAAAAGATTGTAAACTGTTGTCTGGCAAGCAGCATCCCCCATCCCTGTCCTGGCCCTAGCCAGAAATCCACAGCAGCGTGTCCTGTTTGTTGTTTGCTACAAATGTGCAAGATTCTTGGCATCATTTGCTTACATAGATAAAATTTTTCTAAAGCAAGGATTATTGCAACTGAACTGGTTTAACACGGGCCATGGGTATTTCTGGAAGCGTTTTGCAGTCCATGTGGGAACTATGGATCTGGAGATAAGTTAAATAGAGTTAAATACAGAGAAAAAAAAACTATTTACAAAGTAAAAAAAGCAACTAGACTCATTACTGAATGAATAGGTCCAGGATGCAGAATACGTCATTTCAGTTCCTCTAGCCCAGTTACTGGTTTCAGTTTTCTTGTCTGCTCTATAACAATCTTTCTTGAGATTTTCACTATCCTGTAAGCAGCTCTAGTTGTTCCCAAAATTCAGCAGAAATGTACATTTGTCTTCCAAAATCTGGTTTCTATGAGTAAAAGCCCATTTTGAGAGCTGCTGCTGTTATTGCCTGATATTAGTGGATTCAGACATGCAGTCCATGCTTTAAATGACACAATAATAGTGCCTCATTTGCAGCCAAGAAGTATTACCAACATTTTGAGAATCAATGAGATCCTGATATTGTGTTTATTTTTTTGGAGAAAAATAGCTACATGAAAAGCTCTTGGGTTCAATTCTCAGCTGCTTCAACCCTATTCCATTGATCTTAATGTTTCAGAGGGAATGGAAGCTTTGAGACACTGACAACACAAATCATCCTGTGCAAAGACTATTCCAGATGAGGTAGTTGTATAAAACAGGTAAATGAAATATCATGGTGGTTAATTATTCTGTTTGAAAATTCCATTTTGTCTTACACAACCACTTATTTAACATTCAGTCGCCCTTTTCCCTCCATTTCTTGAATTGCCTAACACCCTAAAATTAGTCACTTATGATTGCAAACATGGACTCAGAAGAGTTGCCTGGATCTGTGGTTATGGTCAAACTGCAGGAAAATAAGAAGAGGAGAGGTGTTGACAAGTGATTTAAAAGCTCACTTTTTGTAACTCCCATTTTACAGAAGGCTCACACAGAACTGGCACGCTGCAGAACAATCTCTGAGTGAGGGGAAAGAATTTTCATGTGCTGAACTTTTAATAATTAGAGGAATATTAAAACAAGATAGAGGAGACAGTTTTATAGCTGCCTTTTGTAGGGCTTTATTGGTACCATTTCTGTAGTCAGGAGAGAAGGCACAATCCTATCCCTGACACCATCCATATGCTGATTTTGAAGGAGCACTTTTTGCCAATGAAAACAAAAGGGAAGTAACTGAAATTTGTTTTGTTATTTTACCCACTTACATTGAGAGTCAATATTAAAAAATCCCACAACATTATCCAAGATTCACAAAAAGCAGTATAAAGCTGTCTGATGTTTCAGCATGTGCTCAAAGAACACTCAAAGACAGCTGCCTGGGCATTCAGTGGCCTTATGAACTGCTGGATTTCAATGGTATTTGGAAAGAGGAAAGTAATGCATCATGACTGACCCTGTAAATAGTCTTATCTACAACAATTTGCAGGAAAGAGTTAAAAAAATGACAGCTTAAGTGGTGTTTTCCAGCGGAAAATAGTATCAGTGATATTACAGACTGTGACATAAACGCTGCATGGATCAACTGATGGCCCAGTCCACCACCTCATCATTTTTTGGTGTGATGAACTGTTTGTTTCGTGGTGTAAGACCTACATCAACTGCAATTATCACTTAATCAGTCTTGAGCAATAGAAAGTATGTAATGGGCTGCTGGATCAATTAGGAAGTTAGATCACTTCATCAATATAGCAGGGCAAGATTATTTTGAAAACTGATGTCCTTTCTTTTACAAAACGTCATCATATGTCTGAGGCAAAACCAAGGTCAGGCCTAAATTATACATGAAAGTATTTTATTATCAAAGCAGCAGTTCTAAGGTTGAAGTTAGGATATTACTGAGTTATGCAGACAAAGCCAAACATAGTACAAACAAGCGTCAGCGCACTATGCCATTCTTTATGCAGTGTTTGAATCAAACATTTGGGCTAATTAATAAAAACTTTCTAAGCAGTTGTCTGGTACCCAAATTCACCTTTCCTATCCAGAGCTTCACCTCCTAATTTGAATAAATGAAGTTTATCGAAGAGTGCTAGAGCAGTCTGTTACTGTGAAAACAGAACACAGTTGTTAGTCGATTAACTAAAAGTTAGTGAATTAACTAATAACTACAACTGAAAAACATGTTATTAAAATTTTTATGAGAACATCAGAATGCTGAGTGGGAGAAAGATAAATCACTCTGGAAAAGGAGATATTTTAAATTAATGGTGGGTTGTGGCCTTTGAAATTCCTGCAAGTGAGGTCTTTGGATGGATTCTGGAATTAATATTGGTATGGTGTGGTTATATGTGATATCTTAACTGTAGTAATTAATCTTATTTTTAAATCTTCTGATAACATTTATGATGGTTCTTCTCTTTGAAGTAGCTGCAAAGACTTTTTCAATGATAAGAAGTTTCAAATTAATGCAGAGCATATATAGCTGAACAGTTGCAGAGATAAACTTACAGGAAAATTTTACAATTTTCACATAAAGGACTAAAAACAGTAGCAAAAAATGAGTCAAGCCAGGAACAGCTGTCTTCTTGATGAGTAGCACTGCCTGAAGTTGTCATGAAGGGTCTTAGTACATAATGTGCTCTCCATGGACCTGATTGAAAGCCTATTTAAAAGGCAATGGGAACCTTTCAGTGGAATTCCCAGCTGACTTTGAATTAGATCCAGTAAATTATGACTTGTTTCTCGTGTGCTAGTGTGTCTTAAGTTCAGCACTATTTTAAAAAAAGTCTAAATATTTTTTCTATCTAAATATTATTAGGCCTGTAGCAGTTCTAACACATCTTTTTAGCCACTGAAAAATCTGAGAAAACAAACAAACAAAAAAAACCCCAAACAAATAAACAAAGCAAAAAACCCCCACCCCAAAACAAACAAAAGGAGAAAAAGTATTATGATAGATAACCATACTAATAACATCTTACAGAAGTGGGGTAGTTTGGAAAGAAAAATGGGCAAAACTGGATTGGCAAAGAAAACCAAAAGGAGTATATATATATAAACAGCAAATGCTAATTTTGACATACAAACAGAATTAGTTTCAAATACTCTCATGTCTCTGTAATAGTTAGCCAGCAACATAAAGCTTCAGAAAGATCAGTGTTACTTGTATACTACAGAAATGAGCCAATTGGACTCAAGGTTTAATTAATTTTATATACTGATTTAAACAATTAGAAGTGGTTAAAAATACATTTACACAATGCAAAACCATTTCTGTTTAGATATCAGTGAAATGAAAAATATGACCTACCAATTACTTTGGAAGACTCTTGTAGGAATAGAATCCTGAAAGTGTTAGTATTTCAGAAGAAAATATTTCTCTAAAGACTCAAAATGACAGTAGTTTCAGTTTCAAATTATATATTATCCCCCTCAATGCAAGCTGATTCATCTGTAGACTCAGTATTAACAGAAACATTTCAACCAAAAATAGATACTTGGCAGAAAAAGCTTACTTCTTAAAATGAGAAACACTGGGTATTACATTTAGTTTGTCGAGGGCATTATGATAAATAATTCCTAGCTTACAGCAGGGAAGTGTGACTAAGTGATCTGAACAACCAGTGGCAATATCCATCCTAATGACTTTTCCTGTGTTTGCATAATCTCTTCTGAAAGCGTTGCTTTGCTCATAGCGAAATACAAATGTGATGATCAACATTTTCAATCTAGGGCAGCAGAGACACCTCGGCAAACAACCTGTTCTTAACAGCTGTAGAGGAGGTTTTGGGTGTGCATGGATGTTCTCATGGCATATGGCAAGGAAATACATGTTTTATTTCATCCTTTGAAGAATCAGGTTTGCTCTCAGAGGGATTGATTTCAGGAGAGTGTCCTATGAACACAGGTAGCCATTGAAAATACTTTGCTTTCTCTTGCCCTCTCCAAAAACAGCAAAAAGGGCATGGAAGGAATCTGTACTTCATGTTTAAAATTAATATTGGCCAAGCTTAAAAACAAGTGTTGAGAGAAGATCTTCCTGTTTTCTATAAAAACTTGAGGGATGAACACCATAGAGGTTGGAAGCACTATTGCAGATGATGGAAATGCTGGCATAATAAAAAATGAGTCTACAGTGTCCCTGAACAAATTTATGGTGGAAATTATGAAGAACTATGAATGGAATTAGGATCTAGAGCAGCTATTCACAGGGACAGAGGGCCCATTTGGTGTTAGGATGGATTTTTTTGTGCTCAGAATTATGTGATGTGCTTGTCTGCAATAGCTGATGGGATGGCTCTGTGATGTCTGGGGTGCTTTACCTCGTCATTTCAGAGTCACTCTGCCTAAAGCAAGCAGCTGCCTGTGGAGATGTAAGCCAGGAGATAGTGACAATTTTTTAGCTGGGTTGAACTTAATGATCACAAGTGTAATCAGACTTTGAGTTCAGTCTAGGACATGATAGGTAAACGATGGCATGATTTAAGCATCAAAGCCATGCCTGTTTTTCATGACAATTGTTTGTTGACAGGTGTGTTAGTACATCAGTTGTGAGAAAGATCACTGTCATCCTCCTAGATTAAAAAAAGATATTGCAGCTGCGCACTGAAACCTTACCAAGTTTTAAATCAGAACCATATGTAATTAAATTGAGATATTTGGCAATCTAAGAATCCCACTGAAATCTTATAAAGGAAAACCTGATGCCTAAAAAAAACGAAAACACATTCTGCAGACTCTGTTACAGTGCTAGTCAGATAACACAGCTATAGTAATCACTGGCTCCTATGAGTTTTTCGTGGTTTAGAGTTTGTGAATATCTTTCTTGCTGCTAAAAGAGGTGTCTAAATTGCTTCCTCTTTCTCGAATTTTATCTGATGTCAAGACAGAACCTTAACTCAGAATTTTTGGACAGGAAGTCTTTTCACATCTGCATCTCTGACAAAGCTTTTTTTAAAAATTAAACAATAGGAAGACTAATGCAATTCTATTAGTTGTATCCATTTTCAAATACTGATTCTGACTGATTTTGAACAGGAACTCTTAACTCAGTATTATGACACTCTTGAACTAAAAGCAAGATCCCTCTTACACAAAATATCTTATTGTTACCATGTCTAATCAGACTGGTGTTTAACATCACACAAAAATCTCTTCTATGTTTACATAACAATGTACTTCCCCCATCCAAAAATTCCTTCATCTGAAACCTGGATTTCTTCTTCTGAAAAAATTAACATTTTTATCAGACTATAACTTTTTTCATACAAGGAAATTAAGAGCAGATAAAGTGATAACAGAGACTTGTCTGGAGAGGAAAAGACTTATTCTTGACAGGTGCATGGAATACTACCTTTCCAGGTAGTATTTAAGGTAATTTAAGCTATCCTGAGGTTTTAAGAAAATCTGTAAGGTAATGGTTTGAATATGAAGAGAACCAAAAGGAAGATTTGAGTTATTAGGATCCTTTGCTCCTAGAGGCCACGTACCAGGATACAGGATTTGAAGCTGCACTCATCAGGGCCTAGGTATCCTAATGGTTTTATAGCTGTTGAAACAAAGACAAAATAGTTATGAAACATCAGAAAATAGAAAATAAATAAATATATGTGCTTTTCCTTTTATTTTCTATGCACCTGGCTCTAATCTTTGGTAGCAGCATTGTCTGTATTTGGGTGGTATCAGAAAGTTCTATCTTTGGACTAGTAACTAATAACTGCGGCTTTTGCCTAAAAAATCTTCCCAAGGAACTGTTCTAATTTAGAAGGTAAAGATAATTTGGGCATGGTGAAATTCAATGTCCATTACTTTTTCTCCCTGAGAGTGGTAATGTTCCTTTGAGTGGAAATTTTTTTCTCCCTGAGAGTGGTAATGTTCCTTTGAGTGGAAAATTCTTTTGAAGTTCCTCGTAAAAGATGATTTTTGAGAACTGATAATAATGGGAGAGGGTGATGAAAATTTATTGCACATGTTTCTAAGTGTTAATTTCCATTGCAGCTTGTGAGGATAATCAAATTGCTATTATTCATTGATCCATAAGGATAGGCATTTTCCTAAACTATGACCTGTTGTCCTCTCAGGGGAAACTGAGCTCATGCCTGTGCTGCTGTAAATGGACTTTACTGCATGCAGTGGGGCAGAGCTTCTAAATGAAAGAAGCAACTCTCTGTTAGTGCCTTGTAGATAGAAACATCCAGATAATGTTAAAAATGTGTTTTCCCAGGGTGGCTTATTTGTTTGGTTAAGTACCATTCTGGCCTGCTGTAGTTTTTAATTTTTTAATATATTATTTGTTTTCTTTGTACCAGATCTTTAAATTTGCTTCAGAATTTTGGCTTAGTATGGTCCTTGGCCTTAGCTTCAAATCTCACAACATAAATCCTGTTTTTATCTCCCTATTGCACTTTGAGATCTGCATAGCTAAACAGAATGAGGAAATTGAATGTCTGTGCAAAGAGCTATATTGACCTTTACTCTTCCTTTTTTCCTATTCACCTTTGAAACTGTTTTCAAAGTGTTGTTCATACACAGCACCTACCTCCAGCAGATTCTCTGTGCTTGATTATTGACCAGTTGATGTTTCTGCAACGAAATCTTAATGCTTGCAAGGCAGTGCAAATTTAATTTGTATCTATGGAGGAAGGAGATAGAGCTATTAGAGAAATATTTTTTAAAAACTCTTGGGGAATCTGTATTCTATAAGCTGAAAAGGAAAAGCCTACCAGAAACCCAAGTGTAATTTCAAGGAATGAAATGTTGTGAAATGGATTTGAAGGTGCTAGGTCAATGCTTGTGACAGGGTTATCTAACAGGAAGCCTAGAGACACAGGACAAAGGGTGATAGCTTTAACATGACAGATGGTTCAGATTAGATTTTAGGAAGAAATTGTTCCCTGTGAAGGTGGTAAAGGCCTGGCACACAGCACCCAGAATCTGAGAATCTGAGGCTGCCCCATTGCTGGAAGTGCTCAAGGCCAGACTGGATGGAGCTCTGAGCAGCCAGGGACAGTGCAAAGTGCCCCTGCCCATGGCAAGGGGTTAGAATGAGATGGGCTTTAAGGTCCTTCCAATCCATTCTGTGATGCTACACATTGATGGACATCCCCATTCTCAGTAACTGTAGGAGAAAGAAGAGAATTGAAACATTTTCCTCTTAGTCTCTTTGTAATGGTGAGCAAGATTTGTCGGAGAAGTTTCAAGTGCATAGACATTTCTGTTTCTATATCCTCCTTCCTCTGGCCATTCCCAATGCCACAAAATTAATTTGGATTTAATTTAAACTTACGTTCAAATACACCATAATACATCCTAACTCTCAGAATTACTTTCCTCCTTGAAGTCATGGTAATTTTTTTTGAGAGAGGAATAGCAATAGCATAATTTGAATTCCAATGTATGTCACACTGAAATAATGTTGCATGGAAGATTAGTCCTATATGCATTTAACAAAGTTGTCACATATCACACATCCTGGAGAAGAGGCTATAATGAGAAGGTTGCAGATGGTAGCCTATTAAAATATATTCTTTATCAAGCCTGGCTAGCCAATGAAACTGAGTCAACCAGCATGCTCTCAGGGAGATTTTCTAGCTGAAGTTATTTACCTTCATAAGTACAGAGAAATGAGAGAAAGTAGGTAATACCTGCCTCTTGAAAAGAAAGACACAGGGTTTTTGTAAACTCATACCTGCCCTGGGTAACATACAGACCCTGTGGTAAGTGGAATTATAGTAAATGGAACTACACATTGCTGATATTGGAACAACACATTGCTGATATTGGAACATCTGCTTTTTGGTGTGCCCTGTGCTGGGCAGAACCCAGTCCAGAGTAGTCAGTCCATACTGTGCTCAGGAGGAACCTGAAGGAGAGGACTCCAATTTGGAGCCTGAGGAAGAGAGAACTGAATCAAGCAGTCAGGATGTTGGGGGTCGGGTTCGTCTTTCTTCTTCATTTCTTGTTACCCGTGGAATTTTTTCTCATCGAGTTGCTAAGAAGCACTGATTGCTGGATGCATGATACGAACGGAGGGGGGCCTCTAGCTCTCTCACTCTCAGCCTTTGGAGAAGGACAGTGGAGCTGCTGCTTGGGGAAGGGAACTCACTGCTGCTGTGGGAGCCCAGCTCAGTCCTGTTTCCTCAGCTGTGGGGTGACCCTCTGCTCCTGGGAGGAGCCACTGAACTGAGACCTTGTTATCACCTACCTCACTAGAAGAGGGGCCTGTCGCCATTTTCTCAGGCATTCAGGTATCCTGAGTCTGCCCCTCTTTGCCCTGCTGGGAGCCAGGTCGCTGTTGTCCTGTCCCCACTGCTTCTTTGGCACTGCTCTGTAAGTTTTATGCTACTCTGTAGCCTCCACCCTCTGTCTGCTACCAACTCCTGAGTCTTCAGCCACAGCTACAGAGTTCCTGATCCATCCCTTCCATCCCTTCCGCATCTGGGACAAATCGGCCATTACCGCCTGCTCATTACCGCCCCACAGCGCCCCCTGCAGCCATGGGGGGATCACTGCACCTGCTCCGCCCACCGGGAGCCACCAGCGCCCCTGCTGGCTGTGACCAGAACTGCACCAAAGGGGAAAGTGCCCTGCTCAGGGACGCTGTTACTGGGTTCTTGCTTCTGTTTATTATTAATGCTGTAGTTATTGCTGTTTGTTTGCCTTGTTTTATACATACTAGTAAAGAACTGTTATTCCTATCCCCATATATTTGTCTGATAGTCCCTTAATTTCAAAATTATTATAATTTGGAGGGAGGGGGTTTACATTCTCCATTCCAAGGGAGGCTTCTGCCTTACCTAGCAACCTAGTAACCTGTCTTTCAAACTAAGATGCAGGAGAATATATATATATATTTATAAGGATATAATCAGGCTTTATGAAAACAAAAATGAAGGGTGGGTTTTCCCTTCCCTTCATTTTTTGAAATTAAACGTTGAACATGTAGTGATTATTTGCTACATAAATATAATTAGTTTTCAATTACTATGAAATTGTCAGCCATTCCCTTTCAATATCTCTGACACTTTCTGTTTCTCTAATCAATGTCGTGCTGCCAAGTGTTACATTGGCAGGAGGTGAGAAAGAAGTCCTTGAAGTAAGAATCATAGTTCTTTGTTGAGTACCCAGGTCTGTATTTGAAAATGGACTAATAATACAGCTAACTAGAATTTGCTTATTTCTGGTGATGAAATGAATGCTTTACGCTTTATCTTTAGTTCCCTCCTGCTCTTGGTGCAAAGCTTACTTGTGGGGTTTTGATCAGATAAGTAATGGTTAAGATTGCTCAAGGTCTATCCTGAAAATGCTTTTCACTGAAACACTAAGGAAGTGCCCTCAGCTTCACATCTCCATCTATCCAGGGAAGAAAATTGAAATAATGGAATTGTGATTCTCTAACAATACCATCACAATATAAAAGATGTGTGGTAGGGTGGTTTCTTTGATGTATTGAATTTGACAAAGAGGTGTGAGTGAAACTTTTGAATATACAAGTTGTATGGACTTGCCAGAGGCAATGTATCTTTACCAAATTTTAAAGGCTCAGATTAGCTCTGGTCTTTGTGCAGATAGAGACAATGAACAATGCAGAAACCTTCTTATTTGTCTGTTTTTGAAGTGTAAAGCTTGGCAAAAATTAATTCCTTCTGCAATGCTCAGATCATGAATTGTGAGACTTTCTGGTATGTGTGAAAGAAAGAAGGGCTGTCACCCGTGTCTTCTTCTGCACTGTGAAAAGGACACTGCAGCACTGCAGAGGTTACAGCACGCTGAAATCCAGCTGTAGTAGCAGGAGTGTGTTTCTCCTTGCGTTTGTGCCTCCTCCTCCCTGACTGTGTCTGGGAAATACGAATTGAGTAAACTTGCCCTTGGCTGAGTAGATGAGCTCATGGTTTTCCAGTGTTTATGTGTTGGTTGTCTCTATCCTCCAACAGGTTCCAAGTGGTTTCCCAGCACTCTGGTCTGGGCTGACACAAGCAATCTGTCACTTCTGAGGTTAATAAAATGTTAATTATTGCATTAACACCACACTGAGTTTAAAATATTCCATTGAATAGGCTGATTTGTTAGCCCGCTGTATTAATGGGGTATCGCTAAGAGCTGTGTGTCTCAAAGGCCCTAAATCCTGTGGTGCTCAGGACACAAAAGCCCTATAATGTTGTCCTCACAAGAGCATTTTCAGGTGCTGCGTTAAATATCACAGGTGCCTCTGTTTGTCATAGGGAAAGGAAATGAGCAGAATTTTCTGATTAACCCTCTAAAAAAACTCCATGTGGAACATAAAACATGCCTGCAGCTGAGCAAAATTTCTGGTGAGTTTGTGGATGATACACAGTAATCTAATCTGGAGCTTTCTGTAGCCCCTGAAGTTTCCTGAGGTGCACAGCACAGTTGGTCTGTGTCTGATTGAGAATAAACTCAGCTGAGAGGGCTTTTTTACTGTTTCATCTACTTTTAATGTGTTTAACTGAGTCAAATGGACGTTTGGCTGGATAAACTTTTGATTATTTGATTTCTAGTTTTATAGCAAAACTGGCACTTGAACGAGGGCTCACTTGAAATTTATTCCTCAGTAAGTAATTCACTGGCTAACTTGATGAGAAAAGATCTGTACAAGATAAAATCACCAGCATTTTTGCCAAATTTCTCCACACTGTTATGGTCTCATCCACTTCTAAATCTCTACCACAGTCTTCTTTAGGGTCAGTTCATGGATGTGCAGAAAATGCAGAACTTGATTCTGCTTGATTCAGAGACATTGCCCCATGATTTATTTTTCAGATAGATTTCCACCTGTGACAACAAGAATGATAAATATCATTCCCAAAAATGATTTTTTTTTAAATGTAGCAGGTAGAGATAACTTGTACTGCAGAGTTTTCAAAAGAATTATCTAAAGCATTTTCTTGACCACTTGTCTATTTCTGAATAAATCTTGGAAAAATTAGGAAGATATAACTGCCCAAAAGAAAGTTATGCAAGAGCTATTATTTTAAAAGATCACCCAAGCACATATATTTATCAACATATATTTATCAACAGTGGTGAATAAGGGAAAAACTTAGCTCTTACAGTGATTATTACGTTTTCCATTTCAAATTTCCAATTATCATCCTGGTAAGTTTTTAACAAGATTCACCTACATTTATTTGGCAATTCCATTAGAAAGCCCCTTTACAGATACCTTATTTTAGTTCCATTTGAGTTACTCATTGGAAATATTTTTTTCCATGATTCTAGACATTCACAAAGAAGTTAGGCAATAAGAGAGACTTTTTCTGGTAGAAAGAAATTTTAAATATCAGGTGGGTATAATGAACTTCTAAGTTCATGTTTGATTCTACTGCTGAAGAGGGTGAAACTCCTGGCACAGGGTTTATAATACAGGCAAAAATTGTCAGAATCTCAAAAGAGCAGCACACAAATTCAAAGAAAACACTCATGAGCTGTCGGATACCAAGAGGCTCTCTGTGTCTGACAAAACCCTTAAGCCACAGCTTCTGAAAGCTTAGAAAATATTTCCATTCCTACACGCTGCTGCTCGTCCCTGTTGAAGACTGTGGGTAGGATACTGGGCAGAGTTTTCATCCCACCTCACTGTTGTTACATTCTGGATTCATCCAGGTCACTGGGAGCTGTAACACTGCCTGAATGTGACCGTCCAGATCACCTGTTGTGCACTGAGTCCAGAGTGCTGAGAATCCATGACAAAATTACACTGCCTCTTTAGCCTAAGAGGAGTTCTTGGAGCACTGGGTTCTGCATTGTTAGTTTGTATTGTTTCATGACATTCAAAAATTGCTTTGAAAAGTTGTGTTTCTGGCTGGTTTGGTTTTCTTATGACCTCACTTGGCTTCTCACCTTCAGATGAACTGCTGGCAGAATGAGAATTAACCCATTTAGAGCTGTCTGTGCAAACCAGGTAACATTAAAACAAATAAATAATACTTTCTGTGCAGGCTTTCTGATTAAAAGCTGAGCATTTCAAAGGGTGAAATTGTCAGAAAATACAATTTCATTTCTGCTCAGAGTGTTTGCTGGGGTGAGGTAATCAATCCTAGGGAATTCACTGATGTGTCCAAAGCTTTGAGGGTCTTTTTTTAATTGATAAAAAAAAGTTGAAACCTTTTTCCCTTCAGCTTATGATTCTTGTGAGACATTCATATTTAATTTGAGTTACAGTAGAATTAATGGCTTGATCTTAGTTTTACTATGATTTGTTTCCCACCATGAGCTGCTAAAAACAAGCAATGCAAAAATCTCACGGTAAGTAACACATTAAAAAAATGCAAGGGCACATCCAGAAGGTTTTTATTTGCAGACCAAAATCCTAGAATTTATAAAGTCTGTCTTCATTATTATTATGAAGAAGAGGGAAAAATTGCAATGAACTCTATTAAAAATATTGATGCATGGCTGTAAGAGCTCTTGACAATTGAGATGTTTCTCTGAAGTGTTATTTAACCTATATATGGCAAAAGAAATGCAGGGGATGGAACCAAATTTTCCTATGATTTTTTGAAGCACTTTGTATCTAGCAAAATAATGAAATTATTGAAATACAAATTCTGTGCAGCCAAGAAAGCAAAATATTCCCATTTTACGGAGAAAGAACTCCTGCCAGGAAACAGAAGCAAAATTATTTCCCAAGTATTTGAGCTACAGGTGGTCTATATCGGTGTGGTAGTTGGGCTGGTCAAACTACTCTGGTCATTTCTCTTGATGAGGCTGTAACAAGAGCTTTCAAGTTGGGAAGTGACTTTCCGGCGACATGCACATCCTAGTAAATATCCTTTTAAAGATTAAGTTCTCCTTCTCTTCCTGAAGCTGAAATGTCCTTTACTGGATGAGACGGGTGATTGTTGTCCTGTGCACTCTTCCTAATATTGGACAGCTTTGGAATCAGTTTTGCCCCTGAAAAAAATTTGCAACATATTCACTGTTGATTTAATTTTTTTATAACACCAGCTGCTTAACTGAAAGCAGCAATTTCTGAACAGTCGTGCCATGGTACCTGTGAAGTTTTCTCCCTGCTCTCAGATGTTTACACCTTTCAGGCAAGCTGTTACTTTATCCTTGCTTTGCTGTCACTTGAATGGATATTGAGAACTTTGTTCTATTACATACATTAACTTTCCTGGAAATGTTAGTGAGAGATTGAGGTTTTCTGTAACACAACAGAGAAGTTAATGTTTAATTTCTCTGTGTAAATAAATCCTCTCTGATCTCCAGTAATTTTATTTGTCTTTTGCTATCTAGACTTTACCATTCTGAATTTTGTTCCAGTTCCACATCTGATTCTGCTTTCTATGGCAGAAGCAAGTAGCCAGAACCTTACATCTATGGACATATGTTTCATGTATTTTTTTTTAATTTTCTTGCTAATATTTACTCCATTTTTTCTATTTATTTGAGTTCTGCTTATATTTTCAAACTACATTATCCAAATGCTTTTAACTTAAGACACCTTAGGGAGACTGAAAGTTGTGATTTTGCATTTTTTAAAAAAGAGACATTCAAACCACTTTATTTGTTCTTTTCTCATTTTTGTTCTCTCTTCTAATTATGTTTGCAGAACCACCTGGTTTTTAGAATATATTTCCCAGCAGCATTAGACCATAGCATTACAGTCTAAAAACAGAACAGTTTTAACAGGCTGGTTTTATGTACTAATTGTTCTGTTTATTTACTTTAAAAGTTCTGACTTAAAACAATTATTGTAGTTGGTTTTGATTTCATCATTTAACAAAGAGAGGAACCACCATCTCAGAATATTTTCTTTCAAATTTTCATTATTGGCATCAGCCCATTTTCTTGGCTTTGAAGCAGGTAGTTTGACAGCCTTTATTCTGTATTGTTTTGTTCAGTAGGGTTGGTTACAGATATTCCAAGATATAAAGGGTGGGAAATGAAATGATGGCTCAACTAATATTTGATTATATATATGTCTTTCATTTCTTCACCTTGGCCATCTGCCCAGCACAAATAGATGCTTATTGTTCCCTAAATAAATTATGTTGGTTCTAAACTTCTCTGTAATTGATAGAAGAGTTCTGTGTTTATTTTCTGGCACAGGGTGCTCTAAAAATATTCAACTTTCTGTGGTTTGGCTTCTCTTTTACTCATTACCTTCAAAAGTAATTATGCAAATATCACATTGCATTAAATACAGGCAGGTTTTTACTTATCTATAAACATCTCAAAATTTCAGATTCTGGGTGTGCAGAGAAAGGTCTGCTTGTAGTGAAGTATGGTGCTGCCTCCCCATCCACTGCTG
The DNA here is from genome assembly GCA_008694505.1 of Cyanoderma ruficeps. Classification (NCBI taxonomy): domain Eukaryota; kingdom Metazoa; phylum Chordata; class Aves; order Passeriformes; family Timaliidae; genus Cyanoderma; species Cyanoderma ruficeps. Next base: position 49,717 of record VZDJ01000033.1, on the reverse strand, counting down.
CAACTGAGCAGCAAGCAGTAGAAAAGGAAAATTGTTCCATTCTTTTCCTTACCTACTCATTGAAAAGAGTGCAGTCAATTGGGCTGTAGATATCCAGTCATCAGGGGATTCAACTGTACTCAGTTCAGTGCCTGCCTAGTGCATCAAAGAACGCATTTTTTTATTATCCCACAAAAATAAAGAGGCAACCCTGGAGAAAAAAAAAAAAAGCAATGAGCTGAGATAGAGATGTTTGAAATGTAATTTGTTCAAAAAGAAATGCAGGCTTCCAGCAGCCACACAATAATTAACAAAAATCCTAAAGCTTGTGGCTTTGGACTGATTCTGATCTCTCAGTGATATTGATAAAATGTTGACCCATCTCAGTGATCTGAGTCACAGTTCAAGTGAAGTGGAGAGTGGGAGCTCGGTTTGACTGTTGCACAGAGCTGTGCACACAAATGGCATCTCTTGGGCACTGCTGAGTACAGAAGGCTGCAATTTCCATGGATGGTCAGGGGCTGCACAGGGATTTTATTCACCTGTTCCAAATCGCAGTCTTACCCATCTACAGAGAAATAAACTAAAAGGGACACCAGATGGGTGAGTATCTGGGGAGCTACAGATCACCAACAAAAACTCACATGTCCTTGAAAAAAGTGGAAAACATTGCTGTCTGGGGAAGAGGTTTTAAAAACCATGAGTATTGGAGGAACAATTGGGCTTTACTATATGGAGAGCTGCAAAAATCTAGCAAAACTTTTAGAATGCAATTCTGATGATCAGATCCCTCTAAATATTTCAAAATAAGCTTCTGAACATCAGACAATGCTGTAATTGTTTAATAGGTTTGAAAATGCAAGCTTCTTTTAATAGCCTTTACTCCTATCTAGAGACTTGGTTGAAAGAAAGGTATGTTGTCAAGGAAAGGCTGCACAGAGATCTTGGCATTAACTGAAGCATCACTAATACCTCATTGACTAGCACAAGACTGAGAACTTGGTACTCTCAGAGTTAAGATTTCAACTTTGCTGCTCTTTTGTTTGGACTGTTTTGCCACGTTTGCCATCCACAAAGTGAGTAGAATATCACTGCCTTGCAGCAAAGCTAAAGTAGAGCTTCAGAAATTAAAGTTGCAATAGAAAAATCATATATTATTAATAAATATATCTAAGTTTTATTGTTTGCCTTAAGGAAGGTATTAGGAGGTCCATGATTTCATGGCCAGTATTCATATTATGTGATTTTCCCCAAATGAATTTGTTCTGTGCTGAAGATAAGACACAGACATCCGGTTTAAAAGAGCTGGTAGTGACCCTGTTTCCATTCCCATTTAAATGCCCTACCTAATAGGGAAAAAAGGAAATCCACCCTCTAAGAGTTATCTGCAACTTACATCTGAAACAACTTACTCTCTTTCTGGAAACAGTAAAGGACAGTGACATCTATATTGTACCTAATCAAGAACACTGACTTTTAATGTTGGTTTCTGTACTGTAACTAACTGAATTTTCTAAAATTTAACAATTCAACTTATGTTATTGGGTTAATGTGTAATTGGGAGTTGATTAGACAGGTCTTATCACAGTTTATTGTAACAGCTCCTTTGAGCCTGTTTGCTCAAAGTCTGTTTCACCCAGAGAAATTTTAATTCACTGATCCAGTGCCCTACAGGCCATAATGGCTGTGTCATTATGTGTAACCATTTACATGATGGGCCATAATAGGTTCTTTGGAATGGTTATAAGCTTTTGTGTCAATTGGATTTTCATGCAGGAGTACTAAATTTTTGTGGTGAATAGCTTTCCATACCATAACCTGACCCTTTAATGGATGTTATTTATTCCCTTTGTCTTTCCAGCTTTACCAATGGTAATGCTTTTTTTACTGTGCATATTTACTTTTGGGGAATTGAAAGACTTTGGAATTTGATCATTAGAAATAATGGATCTGGTGATGCTTGTCTGACTTTTGCAACATATTTGTGAATACATGTGGAGTTTTTTGAGGAAGGAAAAGTGGGAGAGTGAAAAAACAAAATGTGTGTCTTGTGTACCACATCCTGATACTTGAATCTTTTTCATTTTTGTATAATACTGTTGTAAATAAGCCTTGTATATTAATTTGTGCTTAAGAAATAAAAGAATTACAGGCAGGAAGGAATGCATTGGAAGAATCACTGGAGGAGGAGACAGAGCTGAGGAAGGAATACCTAAAGCTATCAACAATTGAAAAGAAGGATTTCAGTCGAACCAGCTCCTTCAATGACTGGGCCATCAGCTCTGAGACGGCTTCAGCCCTCCAATAGACCATTCCCTGTCTGCCGAAGGAACTCCACTCCAAACTTCAATATGATTTAAAGTTAATCCTCAGACACTATTATAATCCACTCAGGAAGAAGTCAGAATCCCAAAAGAAAGCCTATGAATATCATAATCCGACCACGGACAAAGAAAGACTCTGCCTCAGGGAAAATAAAAAGTATAAATACTGAACCCTGAAAACAGGACTTCGGAGCAAATGACGGAGGACCCGGTGTGGACCGGTCCCACGTTCGTTTCCCAGATTTGATCAAATCTATTCTTTATTGTGGCTTTGGTTTATGGTGGATTTGTCTTAGCGTGGTTGTGTTTTGCTGTGTTTTTATTATTTTTCTGTATCTTTACTCACAGTAGTGAGAAAATAAATTTTATTTTTTTGATTAAGATTTGGCTCACCATATTTATAACAATACTGAGGTTAATAGCACCTTGTGCATATATTATTCTTGGGAACATATCCTTTTTCTTGCATTCTGTGTGAATTGTGTTTTTCTACTTTTCTTGGACAACTTTGTCTTCTGCCTCATATAATTCCAGTGACTTAAGAAATACTAGAATTTACAGTACTCATTTTTTCTAATTTTCATGAATCTTATTGTTCATCCTTCATTCAACTTTTTGCCTGTAGGGAAATGGCCACCCTTGACTTATGTTTCTAGCAGCAGAATTATTTTGCTACCTTCTATTGAAAAAAGGCAGAATTGGTGATATTCAAATCTCCACAACTGAGCAGGAGTTTTGGCTGTTAAGGAGGCACACTAGAGGCAGCAGCCAGACCAGACCAGGGATGGGGATTTGTTGTCAAGGTAAGCATCTGGTAAGAACAAACCCCTGGTAGGCTTGTTCATTGCTCTAAAGCTGGATAAGGAGTACATCATACTGAGTGCTAGAAGCCTTTACCCCAGAAAAAGAGCTGGATGCTAAATTATTACAAATTTCCTTCTATGACTTCCTACTTATAGATACAAGGAATGTAATTTGATTCATTTATGAGGTCACTCCATTGACCATGTAATATGAATCTACATTTTTTAGTCATTCAAACTGTCTTTGACTTCAGAACTATTTGTAACTACTGTACACTACAAAAACTACAACTCTTATGATTGACTGTGAATAAGAAATATTGTATTTGAGGAATATATTATTTGAGCCAGAGGGAAAGCTGAGAGTATACAGTGCCAAAGGAAAGGATTTTTTAATATATCTTTCTGTATTTCTTCATTAGCAAACTTAACTGAGATCATATAGTGACACAATTAGTGTTATGGAAAAACTCCATATATTAATTCATGCCTGAAATTAAAGTGATATAAAACTGTGGACAATGACTCGAAGGGAGATTCTGGGAAGGCAAGGGACATCTGAGAACCGATGAACTGGCAGGATAAGAAAATCAGCAAATGAAAAAATACTGCCAGCGAGGAGATGAGCCATCAAGTGGTCCTAACAACCAGGAACAACTGCCCGATAAGTCTGATGGGATCATCCTGGCTTCTCAGAAATCTCATCTGGTCATCAGTACTGTCCAGAAAACCTATTCAAGAAACCCAGAATCCCAAAAGAAGACCAATGAATACCTATACACAGACCGGTGGACAAAGGAACCCTGCCTCAGGGAAAATAAAAGTATAAAATTGGACTCTTGGTGGTGGGACTTTGTGAATGGAGGGGAAGCCGATGCGCTAGAGGCCTGTCCCACGTTCACACACTGTCGATTCCCGGGATCGACCTGACTTTTTCGTGGCTGTAATTTTTGTTTGCTTTTTTCTGTGTTCGCTGTCATGCGAAAATAAATTTTATTTTTCATTTTTCAATTTGGCTGACTCATTTATAACAATTAGCATCAGAAATATATAGATAAGAGCTGTCTAGAACAATTTTTAAAAAAACATTTAAATGAACCTAATATTTTTACAGTACCAGGGCCTAATAAAATTCACTCGAGGAATATAGACAAATACTTAAATTATTCACAGCAGGTTTGTTCTTTTTTGAGAATGTTATGGGGAATATATGTATAAAATAATTTGCGCTGGAAATAAAACAATATAAAAGGTCACAGAGAAGACAAAAGCTGATTCTGGGAAAGCTGGTCTGAACCCATAAGGGGACAGGCGGCTCCAGGAAAAGAAAGAAATCAACAATCGAAAGAGATATCGCAGCCACGGAGATGGGCCATCAATGACGGCCTTAATGACCAAGAGCACCTGCGCATTAAGACTGATTGAATCTATGATGGCTTCTGAGAAATCTCATCTGTTCATCAGCTCAGCCCAGAAACCTATTCAGGAGACCTGGAATCTCAAAAGAAGACACATGAATATACAATCTGAGCAAAGGTGGACAAAGAAACCCTGCCCCGGGAAAAATAAACTGTATAAAACTAGACTCTTGGTGGCGGGACTTCGTGAACAAAAGGGGGATAGGTACTACAGAGGCCTGTCCAGCATTCTCCCAGTATCGATCCTGGGATTGAGACTGTCCTTTTTTTTGTGGCTTTCCATGTTCACTGTTACGCGAAAAAATAAATGTTATTTTTCTTTTTCAAATTCGGCTGTTTCATTTATAGCAAGAACACATGAAAAATTTTGGAAAAGGCACAGGACTAGATGAAATTTAATATTACACAATTTAGAAGAAAACCTAAAACAAAAATCTCATTTTGGTTGAGACACAGTTCCCACAGAACAAGGGCTTTGTAATGCTCGTGTGAGAGAGATATCACAGCATTTCATTCCCTTTTGCAGAAATCTCAAAGGCATTAAGTGAATCTCTACAAGATGCTTAAGAGGGTCTATTTTTCATGGATTTTAAGCAACTACAACCGCACACTGTTACCACTGTCTGGATTAATACTGTTACTAGGGTCTGAATGCATCAGCTTTTCCAATCTATGTCTTACTCCTGCTATATGAAGCCTTATTTTTTTATATATCAGTGTTACAAAGTGAGTCCTGTCATTGTTTGGAACCTGTAAACATTATGAAAAAAGTTATAAAAGCATTTTAAAGAATGACTGGAAGTATTGGCTGTGTATTATCTGTCTCTCCCTGATTCCCCTCCAGCCCTTGTGTACTTAGTCCTTATCCTGGTGGTCACACACATCTTTTGCCTGATGCGTTTTGGTTGCTGGGTTGGCTCACTTTTGGATCCCCTTGGGCTCTTTTTGAACTTGCTTATTCCCAGAGTAAGCGTTTTCATCTCCTCAAGGTGAGGTGTGACTGTGCTGCTATTCAGAACACAGAGGAAAAGCTTCAGCTCAAAGCAAACATTGCAGCAGTGTCAGCCACAACAAATGTAGCAGCTGCAAAGCAATACGTTTAAAATTTAGGGCCATGCTGCATTAAAAGGTGCTGTACTGCCTGTTAAACAACTGTCTGTGGCTACAAACCAACCAAACTTCTTTGAGGTTTGTTTTTTTTTTTATTTAATTTATTACAAAACTGGATATTAAGAGAACGGTGCTTGTTAATGCAAAATCTTTGTCGTGGTTGGCAGTGATGAGGGACTTGCTCATCTTCAGACTGGTGTACCTGCTTTCCCAAGTCTAGGATCAAGCTACAGCCTCACTTTTTAGTCTGGTTTTCATTTTTGTGTTGGTTCTCTGCTGGACATCCTGACTCCTCTCCTGATTAGCCTGGCCCCAAGCAGTAACAAGCTTATTAGAAGGCCCAGCTGAGAAGTGAAATATGCACTAATAACCTGACTCTACATAAAAGGAAAAAAAAAGAAAAAAAATACTCATTTTATCACTTCCACTGTCTAGGGGAGTAGAGGAAAATACAAATGAAGTGGATGGAGTTGAGAGTAAAGGCTTTATGGAATAAGCATTGCTAAGGACAAGGAATTAAAGCTGTGGTAAGGACAAGCTCCCTGTGATCAGGGAAGTGAATATTTTCCTTCACCCCAGAAGTTCCTCCTTCTTGCCATCTGAGAAGTTTTATCATATATGTAAAAGAAAAATAAAATAAGCTGGTTTTAGAAGAACTTGTGAAGAGGGAAAGAAGACCTCCCAGCAAGGAAATCAACAAATGTGAACACTTCATCTGTAATTAAAATCTGAAGACGATGCTTGCCACTCCCCTGTGGAGAGGATGGAAAATACACCTGCCTGCATGCACTGCACAGGTGAAAAAGCTTCTTGAACAAAGATTTTTGATGTGAGTCAAAGTTTGGACTTAAATTAGGGCTGGAACTATTGTGTCACAAACAGTAAACTTTCAATTTTACTTACAGTTTTGCAGGTGTGGGGGGTTTTCTCCTTTTCTGCCCCTGTGCTTGCTCTGCGCTTACCTCTAGTGCATTCACCCTGACTGTGCAAAAGGTGCCCACCAACCTCTCTATCATTCCTCTCCTCAGGTGGACAGAGGGACAAAAAATAAGAAAGGCTCATAGGCTGAGATAAGGACAAGGAGATATCGCTGAAGTTAAAAGAACTGCCCCTCACCCCTACCTTTCTCCTGAGCTCAGCCTTACTTCCAATTTACTTACTTCTTTTCACTTTCAGTTTCTTCCCTTGAGTGGTATAGGGGGACAGAGAAGGTGGGTTGAAGTCAGTTTATCCCACATCTGCCACTCCATCCTCCTCACACTCTCCCCCTGTCCCACTGTGGGTCCCTCTCTCCACAGGTCTCCCAGTCCTGCCAGGATCCTGCCTCAGTGAAGGCTTGGCATGGAGGTCACAGCCTCCTCTGAGGAGAACCATACAATGTCCTGGGTTGAAAAGGATCTTAAAAATCATCTCATTCCAAACCCCTTGCTTGGACAGGGACACCTTCCACTAGGACAGGTTGCTCATAGCCCCATTTAGCCTGGCCTAGAACTCTCTGGGAATGCAGACATCCACCTGCTCCAGGTCCTGCACTGGCTGCAGGTGTATCTCTGCTCCTCCCTGTCTGCACCACCAGCTGCCATGGAATCTCTGCTCTCACTTCTGGAGCAGCTCCTTCCCCTCTACTGATCCTGGTGCTTCTCTCATATGCTGTCACTTCTCTCCCCAGCAGGTTTTTCCCATCCTACTTGATTATGCTCTCCCAGAGGCACTCTCACCAACACTTGGCCTTGGACAGTGGCAGGTCCATCCTGGAGCCAGCTGGCACTGCCTCCACGGGACACAGGGAAGCCACCTGTAGCTCTCCACCAGTAAAACCTTGCCGCACCTATCATATGAGAATGTCAGAGAAATATTTGTGTTGTTGCATGAGGCTTATCTCTACCAGATTTCTCATCAGTAGTAAGGTAAAGGATGCTCAAGTCTGATGAATAGCATTTCTCACTGGAAATCCCACTTTCTATACCATAACAGATGGTCCTTTATTCCTATTTCTTATGTTCCCTATTTAACTTTTGGACATGTCTCTGTCTGGTATTTTGGAAAGGCAGAGGGTTCTCTTTAAATGTCTTCTGTCCTACTTTATGTAACGCAACAAGGGTCAACAAAGTTTCTATTGTCTTCTATTCAGTTTTTCATTCAATTATTTAACAGGGATTTAGATAGTGAATGCTACTGCCTAAAGGCTTAGGTCGCTATACCAACTATTTAATTTTTTTCTCCTAAAGTATTTTCATTACTGTATTACAGTAGGGCACCAAAATACATTAGTGCTGTTGTAAGTGAAAAATGATGCAGCATTTGCAATCATTTGGCTTACATTTGGAGGTGATGATAGTGGTGATTGTAATTAACTGAATTTGCTGTTCATTGTGGGCTGCAGAAAAGAATGTGTAATTATTGTCTAACGTGCTCCATGTCTGCCTCAATTCCTGATCCAAAGACATTGTGGACTTTACTAGCTATACTGTACTTGGTGCAAATAGATGTAGTATGCTTTCCATTTAAGAAACTTTATGGAATTAATACCCTTTTCTTCAAATTAATTAATAGGAGTTGGTCAAAAGGCTTGTATTGCAAACTCCAGCATGTATTATACTTAGAAGCAGTTCGTTTGCAGCAGGTACTCCTTGCTGGGAGAACATATTGAGTCACTTAAATCACACCTCTTTTCCCCCCTCTCTTCTCTGTCTAATAAAATTTTCTATGTAGGAAAAAGAATTTGCAATTTTGTAAGTAGAATGAAAGTGATCAGTGGTAGCATAGGGATCCATAGGGATCTGTTCTGATACACAACGAGGTATTTCTAGAATAGCAGTTAAAGAACTGCACTGAGTGATAGTTACACTATGTAGACGAAAATTGCATTTGACTGGATTGTTGAATTTGAAGGTCCATCATCACAGTTTTCCATGTTGCCACTGAAGTAGCAATGCTAAAAGACATGACTTCTTAAATGAATTGCCTTAATAATTTGATTATTGCAGTGGGATAGTGTGGCTATCATTTGATTTCAATACTGTCTACAGTATTTTACTATGAGTGCAGTCTGCTCCAAAGCGTAATTCCTATGCTGAGGTGGAAGAACTGACAGAGGGAACCATATGACAAGATGGCATGCATTTTAAGTTGAAAATAACTATATCATACAGTGAGAGAGACTAAGCTGTCATAAAGCTTTGGGAGTAGAAATAACATTGTATAGCTCAGACATGTGAAGAAAGCTTACTCCAATACAACTGGAGTTGTAAAATGAGCAAAAATGTTAAATGAACAAAATGTGAAACAGTGGTCAATAATTACTCTAGCCTCTCATGGATAACTGAGCTATGGGGGGAAACTTGCAGTTTGATCTCCAGCCCTCAGCAAGTGAGTTAATCTTGCTGCGCTACAGATTTGCTACATAACTGATTTTAGGATATGGTTTTAGGGTTGAAAATCCTAATTTTTAATACTTTAACCTCTTCAAGATTCATTTGCCAAAGAAAGTTATATATATGCACATGGCTGTTTGAGTAAATTAAGTCACGAGACTGCCTTATGTTGAATCCTACTTTTTTCTTCTGTTTATTTTTTCCTCTAAACAGTAAATTCTAGAAGCTGTTCCATTTAATTGGGATGTCAGGCAGTGATCTCAGGTCCTGAGATGCACTTGCTGTTTTCCAGGGGATCCCCACAGGAGATAACAGTGGTTTCCGTGGTACTGACGCAGCCAGCAATAGAATACTGACAGTGAAATGTGGAGTGCTGTGCTTGAAGCAGTAGACTGAAACTTTAAGATGTCAGAGATCTAGCTCTTTCTATATAAACTGGATGTATTTTGGATATTGTTTGGATAGCTTGATGTTCTTCTTTGTTAATTAGCAGTCTCAAGGAAGGTTGCACCTGATTATTTGATTATTAGAAATGGAAATGTGGCTCAATGTGATACTGCAGTGTTTCATATACTTCATGCTCTTGAAATGTCATACAAAGTATGTAACTTCACAAGTTTTTTCTTTGTAATCTTTAAATTTTTTTACATAAACCCATTGTTAGTTAGGGAAAACCCCTCCACATAAGCCAAACCTCTGTGAGCTAAGGAGCTAAATTTCATTCCGTGATGTGTATCATGTATCTCAGTTCCAGCAATGGTCATTCTCCCATCCTTATACACTTGTCCACATTTAGCTGGCTTTTCTTTCAACCAATTTTTATCTTGTTGCCATACAATTCTAATAAAGAATTTGGCTGATGACTGGAATCTCAAAGGACCAAATTGTTTCCTGTTGCTTGTGAAACTCCTTCTGTGTTCTTACACAAAGTAGTTGGTGATGAACTTTTTTATGTTCATGGGCTGATCTGAAAAATTCCATCAACTAATAATGAATGAGTGGAATTCAGGCAGAGAGGAAATAACAGCACAAACTTCCTGGATGCTGCAGAGTGCAATGAGCAAGGAAATATCTTGGTTTTCCTGATCCATGATGATGAATGACAATGATTACCATGAATTTGAGACTGCTCCCCACACCATTCTCTTGGAGAACCTGGTAGCTTATGGCTTAGAGAGGCATGTTCTTCATTGGGTGAAAAACTGGATGGCTGAGCCCAGGAAAGAGTGGGACTAAATCAAGTGATATAAAACTGGATATTCAGATCTTTTGAGCAGGATACAAATAGCAGAACATATTTTGATAGTTTTGTGTCTAGCATAGTTAGTCCTAGTCAGTAGAAGATAATGTTCCTTCATTTTAGGCTGGATTCTTTCCTCCCTACTCTGTGACATCTGTGACTGCTTAGCACTGAACAGGTTTACTACTCAAAATTTACTCTTGTTTATTGCAGCCAGTTTAGTTTTATTGAAATCCTCCCTCTTTCCTTGCATAGCTTTACTTTTATTAGATACAATGCTTTTGTCTTAGAGAGAACAAAAGTTGTAATACCTTGTGGAAATAAATTCCTTTTTTGTTATAAATGAGTTCCAACAAACTCCACAGAGCGGAAGGAAGCAATTAAACAGAGGATGAGTATTCAACATTTGTAATTACTCTAGAGCTAAGGATCAATTGGTAAAATTATTAAGCAGGTGTAAATCAAAAAAGATTTTTTTTTTCTTTTTTTGGATGTTAAGGTTTGGAATGATCTGTGGAAGCTGAGCTACAAATCAGCTTAAAAAGGTTTGACATCTCTTTTCACAGTTACCAAACAATACAATCTCTACCTCATATTTTTAAGCATTTTTAATTTGAAAGCCGAAAAGTATAATTTAGCTAAGAAATAATAGTAGTTTGTCCTGTTTTCTCTCCTTTTTCTGTAATCATGAGGTTCTGGCCACTACACCTTAGCATTTTGTGTTTGGTGTATATTTAAAATGTGAATTAGTTCTGATAATTAGAAAACTACTTTTGTCTTAGAGTTTCTTCTCTTAAGAATGAGCTTAAAGACTGTTGAATCTGTCCTGATGATAAAAATGTCAGACTGTACCTTCAGCTGGCATTGTACCCAAGCATGGAGAGGTCTTTGCCAAATCAGCTTAGTTCCTTGCAATAGGCTTATCTTGTTTTGATCTTCACCAGCTCCCCAGACTCAGGAGCGTGATCACAGCTGTTTCTGGATGGTGGTCTATGCTATCACCCAGATGCCTTTTGTTGGAAATGCAGTTTAGAGCTTGTCTAGGGGAAGGAAGCACCTTGTCCCTTTGAGGGATGGATCAGACGGCTGAAGATCACAAAAAGTTGCCCTATCATTATGCGCCCAAGTTTGGGTCCACAGGCTCTGATAGTCAAAAGCAATATATATTTTTCCTTGATTTATGTGTTTTTAATGACTTCATCTTGTGCTTTCACACTGTCTAATCATATCACATTCCAAACATAATGTAATGCAATTCTCTTTTTTCTGTCTCTGACTAAATTAACAATAGAGAAGAGATGTGCAGGGAGGAAATGGGCCACTGAATAAACGAATCAATATGATTCCAACAGAAGCCGTTTACTGTTTACATTTCATGGCAGATATAGATTCTAGGTCTACTGTCCACGTGGGCACACATCTCTGGGCTGGCTAAGCTGCTCCTTCATGAGGCATGCACATATCCTTCAGGACATCCAATTGTTGAAGCGTCCATCATCACGTTGTGCTTCCCCTATCCAGGGTTTACATTTTTTGCAAACCATTTCTCAGGCTCTCTTCCTGTTTTTGATCCTGTGATTTTCTCAGTAACCTTGATGAATTCCTGAGAGCTCTAATAACAAAACTGCAGGTGTCTTGATAGTATTACTTGCAATCAGTTTGGCTGGTGCATCAAAATGGCCTGTTATACAGATACATTGCTGCAGATGGAAAATGTTCTACAGAATAATTTATTCACCTTTTCCTTCTTAGCTTTCTTTTAAACTACTGCAGAATTACTTTTGGCTATCCTTGTAACTGAACAGCTTGCTCCCTTGAGCCATTTCCTCAAGGGGTTTTCTGTCTTTTACCTTGCCATTTATCATTATTACTTACTCCACTCACACAGTTTCTTTCTCCAATTTCTTTTTCTGTTCCAGTTGTTTTGTATTTCTTTGGTTTAGGGTATATCTTTTCATTTTCAAATTATACTTATTTAGATTTACACTGTGTAGATTCAATTTTCTTTGCCAGACATGGCAATATTTTATGATATGCTCATTTTGTTTTTCCATGAGGATTATTCACATCAATCCCCACAGTTCCAATCTCAAGTGACTAATGTTTTGATCAGTTATTCATCATGCTTTTATCTTTCACTGTCTGTATCATTCTGTTTTGATTAGTTTCTTTGAATATATTTGTTTTGTTTTCTATTTACCTCCTTCTGTCTACACCTCTCTTGCATGCTCAGTCGTCTCTTCAAAATGTGCAAAATAAAATTACTGACCTGTAGTTTTTAAAAAAATGTATCCCAGATGGTAACCAATTATAAACTCCAAAGCTGGCATCTGTTAACAGGACCAAAATACCTTCTGCTCTTTGTCTGCACTTAGAGGTGTCAAACTGTAGTTTGAATGGTTCAGTCCTTCTGACACCTTGGTTTACGGTGGCAGTTGTGTTGGGAGCAGACAAAGGCTGAACACCAAGGACAGCACAGCAGCTGTGCCATTTCAGCTCAGGTTTGTACTTGCAGCTCACTCTAGGGGAAATTCAGAGACCTGAGCCTTCATTCCCCAGCATAAATATGACAGAATCCCAGAGCTGTTTGATTAGGATGGAGTAATTCCTCCTCATTTTCATGTGTCCTTGTAGAGCATAACAAGCTTGGGCAAAAGCGGGAAGGACACTCTGCACTAAGTAATGCAAATAAACTTAAGGGAAACACTTTAGTATAAAGACATGCATATGTTGTATTTCTCTGTGGAATGGTTTTTCCTCAGGACCCCTGAAGCCTGTAACCATGTAGTTTGACCCTTCCTTCCTTTGTTGACCTAATTAGCAGAGGTCCAGCTATCTTTTCCTGAGCCCTGGGATAGATAAGGCCCTGTTCTTCCTTGTTCATTCTCTTTCCTCCCTGGAAATCTTTGAGAATAAATGCCTTGGACTAATCCTGGGGGAAGAGCCTCGTTTGGAATCTTTTGTCTTGTCCCTGAGATATTCCTCCAAAGCCTCTCAAGGAACGAAGCTAGCCAAAGAGCCCCGGAAGGCTTCAAAGTTACCCAAGAAACAGGTCTGCAGAATAGAAGCAAAGCTGGTAGTAACTTGTCAGTTTTGTTTCAGGTATGTTAAAAATAAAAGAATCATCCCATTTACCCATTTGTAAGTTCAATGATAATCATAGCCTGAAGTCTCCAACACATTTATCAAGGAAAAAGGTTGATTGCAAACATTGTTTGGTGTCTGAGTTATTTCTTTAGGTGGACCTGATTGATTTTCTGAGCATGGTAGCAAAAACTTTGCTTTCCATTTCTCAAGAGAAAACACAGCAGAAAATGAAAGCAGAATGAAAAATGTTTTACAACAAAATGAAGATATGTTCATGTGATGGACTCTGGCCTGATCTTTCGTCTGCTGCTATTTAGGTAAAGGAATATTCTCTTCTGTTCTCCCTGTAGAAATGACTCAAAGTACTGACATTTTTATGTGGAAAGGCAACCATTTTCTTCACAAAGCTCAGGACACTTAAAAAAAAATAAATCTGGTTAGGACAAAAGAAGAATTATGATAATTCCTTTCTAGGGATAAATAAACACTAATAAATGAGAATTAAGACAAAACCCTGATCTGACATCTGCTAAATTAGTCAAGCTCTAATACCACAAATTGCAACTCTGGGGCAGTAACTTGCCTTGTTCAACACCACATTTTCTCAATATCACGTGTGAATAGCAAATCAAGCACTCCCTTAGCACAGGAAGAAATGTCTCCTTGACAATATCCAGGCTTGCACTCTGCACAAAAAGAGCTCAAAAATTTATCAGCTTTAAAGCCAAAACTATTCTTGTCCCACTGAATACAAGCTCATTCTTAAGAGAAGAAACACTAAGACAAAAGTAGTTTTCTAATTATCAGAACTAATTCACATTTTAAATATACACCAAACACAAAATGCTAAGGTGTAGTGGCCAGAACCTCATGATTACAGAAAAAGGAGAGAAAACAGGACAAACTACTATTATTTCTTAGCTAAATTATACTTTTCGGCTTTCAAATTAAAAATGCTTAAAAATATGAGGTAGAGATTGTATTGTTTGGTAACTGTGAAAAGAGATGTCAAACCTTTTTAAGCTGATTTGTAGCTCAGCTTCCACAGATCATTCCAAACCTTAACATCCAAAAAAAGAAAAAAAAAATCTTTTTTGATTTACACCTGCTTAATAATTTTACCAATTGATCCTTAGCTCTAGAGTAATTACAAATGTTGAATACTCATCCTCTGTTTAATTGCTTCAGATGTTGATCTTTTACGGAACTCTATCACATCATGACCAATATAAAAGCTTATGTTTGACCTTTGTGATCCTTATTCCACCAGATAAGCCAATGCCACGATCATCAACATCAAACATCTCACAAAGAGAAACACCTAATCTAATCTACATAATCTCTGCTGATGTGCAATTACAATCTCCTGTCTGTGTCTCTTATGATTTAGTAAAATACAAAACTGACCTTGGTCTGAGAGGTGTTAACACCTTAAGATGTGCCTTCCATCTTAAATTATTTTAAGATAAATTTTCAATGGAAATATCCAAGATTTTTTTTAATCTTATCACTATCGATGTCCAGTTGTGATTCTCTTTTCCTAAAGAAAGAAGCTAATAGAGGGGTCTCACTGAAGTGTTTCCAACCGTTGGTGTATGAGCACATGGTGAGGTATGAATATATCTAAAGGTTTTGTAGAATTTTTGATGTTGAAAGTGGTTATATCCATAACATTCTCATTCAGTGAATGTGAAACAAATGAGAAGACATTATTTGGTAGTACCTAAATATAAATATGTATTAAATGGTACAATATCACTGCTTTATTAAAGTCTAAAATAAATATGTAAGCGCTTGTGGTGAAGGTTTTGTAAGTCACATTTCACTACTTTGAATAACAGAGAGGGTGAAGATGGTAAAAACAGCTCAAAGGAGATTGTTTTCTTTGCTGAGCTTTGTTCTATGCTGTCCTATTTCATTTCATATTAACATTCTTGACCACACTGCATCAAGTTTCCTCTTGGAATGGAGCTGATAGTGGTAGCTGTGGTTAAGGGTAGCTTGCATTTCCTGGAGGTCAAAATCCAGGGCTTCTCTGGCTGCCTTGAATACACAATTACTTCAGAATTCCATGATCTGGAGGAACAAACATGGCTGTATTAAAGGAGAAGTGCAGCAGACCTTTTAGCTCTTTCCTGTTAGTACCTGTGTGAGGCACAAATTCACTGAGTAGGCCAGAAGACTCATCTAAATTCCTGATATCTGACTGCTGGGGATTTTACTGTGTCTCTATTGACCTATAAAATTCCTAGTTTCCATTTTAGAGAACACTTGAATGTCTAAGAGGTTGCTGGATTTTTTATCTGAAAAAAATAAATAATTTGACTTTTCAGAGATCTAGAAAATTAAAATGTGTTGAATTTTTGATGTTATGTATTTTCTGAGGTATGAAATAAATTTTCTTTTTTGTGCCTTTCAATTAATGCTAATGAACATCACTTTCAAGATGAGCAACACTCAGTGCTAATTATCTTGAACACTGTAGGATCATGGAAGTATGATCCTTCATGCAGCTTTTGCAGTCTCAAGAATTTACGTCTCTTTTTCCATCTGTGCAGTCAACAAAATATTCCCATGGCATGGCGAAACAATATGGGAAAAACTTCCAAAAACTTGTAGCCTCTTCCTGGACATTCGGCAGGCTCTTGCTGAGAAGAGCCAGCCCCACACGAGGAGGTCAAAGAGGAAGAGACTGTGTACTATCAAGGTTTTATATCCTTCCCAAAGCCCAGTGTGAAAAAGGAAATCATGTTGGTTTGGTGTTGGTACAAGAACTGTGATAGACTCTCAAGATTAGCCATGCTAGGGCTAAACACCTTACAAATATTCATGACCTCCCACAGCATGGAGGATATGGCACATTCCATAGCAAACACAGCCCTTTAGAGGAACAGGGCAATACACAAATGCAATGGCAGTGAAAATGATAAAGTCATTCCAGGCAGTACAACTAATAAAAAATAGTTTCAAAGATAAAATCTACTGAAGTTACAACTCGCTTGGTCCTGTTAAACCATACAGCCAGCTTTCCCTTCAAGGTAGCTAAAAAGAGATCTAACCCTAAACATCAAGTCAGAGCTGCACATTAGGGAAGGCACACAGCAAAGCTGACAATAAAACTTGAGTGAGGTTGAAAACATATGGATGGACAAATCATGCAAATATGCAAATTTAAGTTCAACAATGATCTTTTGTAAGGCAAGGGAAAAGTCTTAAAACGCAAAAAGACTAGAACCAGAAGTCATTATAAAAACTTTCAGAATAGCATGAACATCCTTTGACTTCTGAAGCAAGTAATAACTCCAGCAGTGGCATTTTAGATTAATTGAAATATTTTCACCAATTTCTCTGGCATTTCAAATAGGAGAGGACTGCAGTATTCAAGTGCAAAAGTAATAAAACTACAAATCTCAATATATGTTAAAGTCACAGAGGCAGTCCTTCAGCAACTAAGTTTTAAAGGGCTCTCAATTACAAAAAAGAAGTTATTGCACATTTTATTGGGAAGATGGCATATATTTGTCAAAGACAATATCAGAAAGAATTTGCAAGAAGTAGGAAAAGGGTCATAAATTGGAATGGCTACAATATTTAAAAAATAAAAATATTAATTTTTTTAACTTAATTTGGTGAATTTAGGTTTGAAGTCTGAACTTTGGCTCATTATATAGTAGACAGCAATGAATGTAAACTCTAAACAATGTTTGTTATTACAGAGAAGAGAAGAAACCACAGTTAATTATGTCATTGAATGTAGAGCTCCAAAATGTGTACAGTTCCTGAGACAGGCACTGATCTTTGTGTCCTATCCTAATATTGCTCAGTATTCTTGATGTGAAGCAGGCAGAACATGATATAAAATGGATGCGCTCTGTAGCGGCATTTTAAAGTCTGGTAACAATTCTGTTAATCATTATAAATAGCACTGGTAAACTCTCAAATGTATTCCCATCTCCACCTGTGCAGGGATGTAGAAGATGGCTATGCCACTTTTCCCATCTATCCTCTCTTCCCACTAAAAAGGGCAACACAAAGAAACCTTAGAAACTGACCATTACTTTCGCAAATATTTTTTGCAGTTCAAAGTGGTTCAAAAATTTCTCATGACATTAATTTTAAGTCACTCTTTGTTTTAAAATTTTCCACTCACAGAATTATGTAAATATCCTTCCTGTGTAACTTAATACACATTAGAAGAAATCACACCTCTTTGAAAGACCCTATTGTTCTGGAACCACTTCGCTGTTATTGACATATACATATCTAAGTTAATTTTCTATTAACACAGCATTGACTAAATAAATTTTAATTCAAAACAAAAAATAAACAATCATTCAAACACTAAATATGATACTAATTCTCATTAATTCAAATGTATCATTCTAGTCTGAATGTCCCAATTCTTTTTTCATCACTGGGTAGCAGGTACTAACATAGGAAAAATTGCATACAAAGGAAGAGTAGAAATTAGGCACCTAAATAACAGTTAAAAGCATACAAATGGAATGTAGCTCCTGTGGGCACTCTATCCCATCTTCTGTCTCTCAGTTCAGGACATGTATCATTCTAGACAGAAGAACATTAAATTTCCAAGTCTAAAATTCCAAAATTTAAAGGCGCAAAGAAGAAAAGACATTCCAAAGGGGAGAAAAAATTTCACCATAGAAGGTTGTATCCAGCTGATGACTCAGCTCTTGAGTAACTGATAATAACCCACAGCATGAAAAAACTGCCTGCACATGGTACCACTCAGCAGCTGAAACACCCCAAGGAAGAAAATATTCATAAATACGGCCTCATTATCTGGTTGATTGTGTAAAGGAACCAATATAAAACATAGTAATTGATTTCATTTTTTTCTCTTATGGATTTAAGCCCTCAAAATTTAGCCTACTGTCATGGTGAACTACATTAGGTCTATTAGAATCTTTCTAGAGGTCATCAATCTTGGAATCTATAACTAGCAAAAACTGAATCAGTCATGACTTTGCATAAGAATCATCATCCCAAAAACTGGTTCTTTACAAATTCCTACAGGAGAACTTGTGTGAATGAATCACGGCTTCAGACAGAAAAAGGAATGCCTAAATGAGAGTTATTACTGGTATGCAAAAAACAAACTCTTCTTGAATGGAATTGCTGGTCACTTCCACTTTTTTCAGGTACAGAGTTAGGAGGGGAACAATGGCTACATGTAAAAGGAGGAGAGAGCTTTCTGAGGAAGGCAGTGGGTAACCAGAGCCAGAGAATTTTGTCACTGAGGATCAGCCTGCAGGAGGCATGGCTCAGAACTTTCCACACTGCCCCAAAGCATCACTATCCCTGCCAGCCAGGGCCAGCTGCACCGCCTGGCTCTGCCTCTGCCACGGCTCCACCATAGCAGAAGCAGGCAATCTACCACAAAGTCTGAAGAACTCGTCAGAAAGGTTAGCATAAGCATCTGGTATTTTAACTTCAGAAGAGGTTTTAAAGGTTGAAGGAAAGGTGACCAGACTTCCCATTTTTTCCCCTTAAAATGGAGAATTTTGGGACCTGGATGGCAGAGATGGTGTGTTGGCCCGTGACAGGTGATAGTGCCTACTTATTATGTATGGTAGGTTTAAGGCTGGCTGTAGAGTTTGCTGAATAAGAGTCACGAAAATACATTTTTTCAATGAACTGTAGAAAAATTCATCATTTATATGGGTCATATTTTTGCAGATATTTTACAGTTGTACTGGATATGGTGTCATTCATCTGCAGGTCAGCAGTATGAATCCAAACCAGGCTGCCCGTGTCAGGAAATGGTTAATGCTTGATAACCATGGGAAAATATTTAAGCAGAATCCTGAATATAACATAAAAGTGGTAGAAAACTTGAATACTGGGAAATTCTAACCAGTGCCCGTGACTGCCTTTTGACATAGAAGAGAAATATGTGTTTTTGCCCAAAATCATTGTCAATTAATTAAATCCTGATAACAAAACAAGTTTGAGGGGAAACTAACCAAAT
Source organism: Cyanoderma ruficeps (assembly GCA_008694505.1). Taxonomy (NCBI): domain Eukaryota; kingdom Metazoa; phylum Chordata; class Aves; order Passeriformes; family Timaliidae; genus Cyanoderma; species Cyanoderma ruficeps. The sequence continues at coordinate 30,390 of VZDJ01000033.1, read as the reverse complement.
ATTTTTAGTAGACTGCAGTGGTTGCAGTGTCCCGGGACCCTTATCCCACTTCTTGACACCAGCCGCAGTTAAAGGTATGGTCCCCTATCCGAGGATACCTTCCCGATCCTGTGGGCCCCTACCGCAGTGGCAGCGTGAGCAATGACGAGGAATGAATGAAGGACTCTGGAGGGTCGACAACAGGTGGGGTTTATTGAGGTCCATGTGGGACCACCTCACCACCAGACAGTCTGCCAACAGAAAGCAGATCATCTCTGTACAACACCTTAAATGTGGGGGGAGCAAAGTTGAAGAGTACAGTGTGGGACCAACCAGGTGAGAGTAAGGAGTGGCTCTGCACATGAGGGACAAACAGTGGAACAAATCAAGGAGACAAGGGATGGAACCACAGGGATCCTGCCCAATCACTTGACGCCCTCACTGGAACTTGCTAGACCCAGGGAGAGGCCCTGAAGTGACTGACAGGACTCGGGGGTTCATAACGTAATGATTGACAAATAACAGTAACCAGGGTAAACCATGAAGGGTTAAACGTGGGAGTACAAGGAACAAACCATTAGAACTTACTTATATAAACAGCATGAAAGCATCGAACAAATATACACATGGAATGGGTAAAACTAAAAACACACCACTACAGTAGATTAGATTCAAAGTGTTTTCAAGCTCTGAAGTATTTTCAAAATTCTTTCAGAAATTTGTACAAATACTTACATTTTTAATTTTAAAATATTGGACAAGGTTTTTTATTTTTAGGTACTTTAGTTTGTTATTTGAGTATTCAAAATCAGTAGTACTTGAAAAACACAATTTCTTTAGCATAGGAAAAAAATAATGTATTAGTGTCTGGTTTACATTTGAATTAGAGTATTTTTAGTTCAATGAAAATAGCCAGAAAAAAAAAATCCCTATCTGTCAATCAGAGAGCCAAAAGCATTACACAATCCTGACTGAACTATGTGTACAAGTCTGAGTGCATATAAGTCACACTGAAGTTCACAGAACTTTCATATTTAAGTGCTTTCCTGAAGTCAGAGAAAGAAATTCTACACAGTATTACCTTGTTATTCAAATTGTTTACTTAGGACTGAAGCCCAAGATAACCAAATTATCTAAAGCGTCACTAATTTTTATTTTAGACCCAAATACTTGTTAATTTTTAAACTTTCACTCCAACATATCCTAAACCTGCAGATTTCCTCAAGTCTAGATATTTATGTATACATAAACAGTACAGGTGCAACTACAAATATTTGTATATGTGTATTTACATGAGGGGTCTCAGATGCCTGCACATACCTAGATGTTTTTACTCTGGCCAGTACCCAGTGACACATAAACTGAGAATTTCTGTAATTATATCACTCATTGGTTCTCACTGACATTTAACATGCTGTGCACTTACTGTTCTTTGATTTTTTAAATCATGCGAAAAACATGGTTTCTTTTTCCTTCCTATATTTAAGATGGATGGCCAAGTTTGTAGAGTATGCTTACTAGGTACAACACAGTCCAGCCATATCAGCCGTTCTGTACACATGGTGCTCAGGCACATGCTAATCTCTCCAATAGAAATTAGAGAGTCCTGGATTAAGAAACCCTCCTGGGCTCCTCCTGTGAGGACAAAATTCTATAGGGCCATTGTTCTGGCACCATTTTTCTGGCACCACTTCTCCATCCTCTAACCATTGGCTTGGAGAGTCCTGTTCATGCGTGTTCACTCTCAGGCAGTGACTGCTTCGTGGGAGGTGAAATAGGTGTGATGGCTGGGAATAGACTGTCTTCTTCACACATCCATGGGTGGTGTTTTAAGCATCAAGCTACTGATAATTATCCTAATTACAAGTAGGTAGCAAATTGAAAATGAGAGGATCTATCTGTAGTCTGAAGGGTTGGGCCCTATCCACAGCAATAGACTGCACTGCAGACCAAATCCTCTCCTGCTTCATTCAGCCCCACTGCAGGGTGTTAATTACCCGTTTTAGGATGTCTACCCCTGCACCCAGAAACAGCTTAGGTGTCCACATATAGTTGGTACACATTTTACAGCAGAGCTTTATTTTAAAGCAAATACCAGACAAAAAACTTGGGCTTTTTTTCCCTCCTCCTTTGCTTCCTTGTCTCTCAATCCACATAGCAGACTGCTCATGTGAATAGGACCTTTTATTTAATTGTCTGCCCAGTTCATGAGAAACACCATGCAGGTTTAAAAGTCAGGACAAGATCATGAGAATGTATTTATCATACAGATTTACAACTCAGAGTCCAGTGTTCTGATTCTTAGTTCAGTGGTTACTCCAATAGGTAACAATGAGCAGAGTCCAGTGTTCTGATTCTTACTTCAGTGGTTACTCCAATAGGTAACAATGAGCAAAGTCCTGGTTCTTTTCAAAAAGTTAACAATTTTTACTACTGATTTTCATGCAGCCAGGATTCCACCTTTACCTCTTAGAACTGAGATGCTCCAGTTTTACCTCTAAAAAGGATCTCTGCCTCTCTAAATACAAAATTCCCTGTGCAATGCTTTTATAAAAATTCACTCTTACTTCTTGGTTTGTGTCTTGTCCCAGAAAAAAATCTCAAAGTATGAATAGTAATTTGCCTTAAAAACAACTAGTTTTCCCTCTTTCATAACTTCTGAGTTCAGAAGTTTGTGCACACCTTTGTTTGCACTTACTTGACATAGTTCATTTATATAAAAAATTATTTGTCTCGTAATCTTCTAAATACAGATGAGCTTTCTAACTGTGGGTGCTGTAACTGCGTATGATATTTACATTTCATATGTAAATGTTTGCTCATCCTTCCTTTCAAACAAGTTCAGTTCAGATATTCCTGAATGATTGCTCTTGAAACAATTACCCTCAGGTATTTTCCTTCTTACACTGCCATCAGCTGCACTTTTCACAGTTTTAAGTAAACAAAGAGAATTTACAGCTGTACTGAATTTTTCCTTTGGATCATGATATAATTATGATAGAAGTTTAACATTGTATCAGTTGGCTAAAAGATATTGCAAAGAAAACTAACTTACTTCATGGGTGTTATAAATGAGGTGACCCAAATTGAATCAAAAAATCACAGTTTTATTTTTCCAAATTGATCAAAATGATTTGCAAAAATAATAAAAGCAGAAAAATAGAAGAACAACAAACAGTCAATTTTGCAATGAAACCCAGCAGAGTTTCTGGCCACAGCAGAACCTGATCAGGCTGGGAGACAGACACCAGATTGGCCCTCGCCAGATCCTTGGTCGCCTGTTCCGAGGTGCTGTTTTGGAACCCAGTTTTTATACAGTTTATTTGCCTCCGGGCGAAGCCTTTCCGTGGAGATGGTCGGATTATGATATTCATGTGCCCTTTCATTCAGTTTCAACTCCTTTCTGAGCTGAATCTGAATGGAGTCCCCGGATTTGGCATGAGTGGCTTTCAGGTGCAAAGGGAGGTCCCCCTTTCTAAACGGTCCTGCTGTAGATTTTGGGGGGGGCCCTGCTCCGTGGGTGTAGTTTTTGGTTGTCTGGAGATAATGGTGGTGCTCGCTCGGCCCTTTTCACTTGCAGATCGAGAGATGAGCGCTCCTCCGCGGATTTCCCCTGGCAGCTGCAGCTGCCACTGCAGCTGTGGTCTCTGATGACCTGTGAATTTCACTCCCCATCCCCAGATTAATATATAGGATATTTTATAACAATGGGTCTTGATTAAGCCTTGCTACTTATTCTAAATGGCTCTTCACCTATCAAGGTTTAAAGTGATTTATATTTTAAAAAAAGAAAAAGTTAGAAGAAAGAGAAGACAGACATTACATTTCATCTTTTGCTTGTTAGCCTTATTTCAAACATTTCCCAGGCCAGCCTTTGAGGGCACTTGGGACAAATTGGATCAGTCCTGCACCATTACAGGGAAGAATAGTCTGAGTTACCTTTAATTTCATTAAGATGTGTTCCTCCACCTAAGCCCTGTACTGTACTGCTGTGCTGTATTGTTGCAGGATTGTCAACAGATGAATAATTTCTATAAAGACTTTTTTTACCAGTCCCTTTCTCAGAAAGTCTGAGAATTTCCAGAACAGAGAAGAACATTTCAGGACAAACAGAGTAGCTTCAGAAAACAGAGGAGGATGACAGAATACATTGCTATTTAAATAATGATCATCAAATACCACTGGGGACCATATAAGATCCCAGACAAGTGGCTGAATTCCCAAGTGAGCCAAGCTGTGAGAGAAGGTTGATTTTCTCTTTACAGTGGACACTGCAGAAAAGACCAAACCCCTTTCAATTCATAAAAGATAAGTTTTAATACATGATTCATGAAAATATGTACTTTTTAAGTAGTGAAAACCAAAAGCCTGCAGAGAAGAGAAAACCCTGAATAGGGAGATTTATTATTTCAGGGTTAAAAATGGCAGAGAAAGGTGTCTAGAGGAGTATGTGCTTTAATTAGTATAACCCTCTATTACTCGTCTTCTCCCAGTACCAGAATAAAGCCTTTAAAAATGGAGAGAAAAAACATACTTAGAAGAGAAAAATCTCCATCACTGGGGAAAGAAGTGACGTTAGTGTTTAGAAGTGATGTTAGTGGTGTCAGGTTGTCTTTACTTAATCCACTCCTGCAAATTATTCTTCAGCCTGAGCAAGACTTTTACAAACCAGCCTATTTTGGTGCACAAGGGCATAAATAAATACTATGCAATTGCCTCATAAATACTTTCTAAAGACAGGGATCTTATGAAACAGCTATTCTGAAGCCAGAATACATGAAGAAAATCTTTTCACGTGCAAAAAATACTGTCTTCCTGCCCACAAATCACCTCCAGGTCAATTTGAGAATTATTTAGTCGAAGTTATCCAAATAAATAATGCAGGAAGAAACTATTGAAAAACTGGACTTTTTTCTCACCAGTTAAAGTATAAAAGAATAACTGAAAAGTAGTAACATAACAATTATTTATTATTAGTTTGGTTAAAAGAATAAACTTGTTTAAATGAACAGGTGATTTGCACCAAATAAACTATGACTCACTAAAGTAATAGGTTTGCCCTTCCAGCATCACATAATACTAAAGAGTGTTCAGCCTATCATATTTTTCCACAGTGTTCATGAGCTTGCTAATCAGAATCAATTGATAATATGAAATATTTGATTGGATAATGTTTTATTAATCTCTGCTCATGAAATGTTAATAGCAAAGTCTGGCTAATATAATATGGAGATCTTGGTAAATTTAGCACTTTGTTTCTTGAGGCTGCATATTTTGTGATGGTCATGGAGTATCAGAATCAAAAAGACAACACCATGAGGATTAAATGCACACTCACTAACACCAGAAAAATAAAATGCAGACTACACTCTGAAAAAGAGTTAAAGGAGTATAATTTTTCTCATGGCTCTTCAAGGATCTGGAGGATGAAATGATAAACTTTTTGCAACAAGCTGTCCAGCATTAATTAGTTTAATGACATAATATGCAATTTTCAAGGAGTACACTTAGCTAATCTTCCTGGATGACTAAATCTTCAATTAACACAGCAACACTGGGCCATGTGTGGGATGACTGCGATTTACAGTGCAGGTATAACAAAACCATCAAGGTGTAGCAAAAGAAAACTTCTGATCTTCTGTTTAAACAGGCCCTAAAAGACTTCTGTGTTCCTTTGGATGCTGCACTTCCTCGTCTCATATTTTCACTTCTTTCTTTAAAACCAAGCAGCTTTCAACCTCTTTGCCACTCCTTCTTGGAAGATATTTAAACTCCCATTTCAGCCTTCAAAACTCCTCTATTCACTTTTAAAAAACCCAAAAAACAGTAGAGCTGAGAATTCTGAAGTAGTTTATGGCCACACCCCTGGCGGGGGAACTCTCTACCATTGCTTTTCTTATACCCTCAGGAGCACATTTAGGGTAAACAATGAGCAGAAGCTCTCCTACAGATGCTGCCAATCTCCAGTTATTATCTGCATTTGGTAACACCCAATTATTCTGGTCACCCACAGGTAAAAGCCAAAAGAGTCTGTTAAACAACTCAAGCCTAGAGGATGAATTTCAGTCAGAATCAGGATGCAGGTGGAATTATTAACAAAAAGAGGCAGACTGGTGCAAAACAATACTTACCTATGGAAACACACTGTATTTCCTCCAGTCACAAGAAAATAACAAAAGTATTTTTTACTACTCATAGCAGAGAGTTCCGGCAGTTACAGGGCTGCTGCTTCTTACACATGTAACAAACTTGTGATTTAAACAAGTGCCAGAATAATTACAAGAACCCAGGCCAACTGGGCAAACCTTTTTACCCAGTAGATCTTACTGACACTTCATGGGCTGCAGAAGGTCTAGAAGTGCAAGCCTTCCCAATCCACAAAAAACTACTGCATTATTAATTGGTATACTTAGTATTTATGTTTCTGTTTTAAACAACTAGCCAACTTTAACCGTTTAGATGGAAACTTGTTTGATAATGTCAAAATTAACACAAAACCCCCTTTTATATCACCACTCCACTACTTCCAGAAGGCAGGATAAATACAGACAGCCTGCAGAAACTGTGGTGAGACAACACCAGCAGTCTGCAATGTGAAGTTAAGGTCAAATGCTTTAATATCCTTGGCTACCCTGAGATGGCAACTGCTTGGGCTACTATCCTGGCTCTTATTTCAGTTTCAAGGAAAGAATTCTTAAACTGTTTAATACGAACTGAAATTCTGGACACCTTGTTGAGTAAGTCTCAAAGCCCCAGGGATTCAGCAAAACACACTGCCTGGAGAAGTGTCCAGGGGCTATCCAACTAATATGCTTTTACTCTAAAAAACCTACCTATTTTATAAATGGGAAAAAATGGATTTATGACAGCATATTACAAGTCATGGGGCTTTTTCAGCTTCAGCAAGGCTCATGCAAGCACTAGTAACAGATTTAACAGTAAGCCATTGTTATAAATATGGTGAGCCAAATCGTAATTAAGAAAAATAAAATTTATTTTCTCGTCACTGCAAGCAGTATAGGAAAATAACAAAAACACAGGAAAAATACAGCCACATTAAAACAAATCCATCATAAAACAAAGCCACAATAAAGAACAAATTCGATCGAATCGGGGATGTGAGCATAGGACCAGTCTGCACTGTATCCTCCTTCATTCGCCCCGAAATCCTGTTTTCAGGGTCCAGTTTTTATACTTTTTATTTTCCCTGAGGCAGGGTCCTCCTTTGTTCCGCGTTTGCGTGATGGTATTCATGGGCCCCCAGTGGACTTTAAGAAGGAATCATAATGGTGTCTGAGTGTTGGCTGCAAATCATATTCAGATTCTGAGTAGGGTTTCTCTGGCAGATACGGGAAATGTCCACTGGAGAGGCAAGCCGTCTCGGAGCTGATGGTCCAGTCCTCAAATATGTTGGTTCAATCGAGATCCCTCCTTTCAATTGCTGATAACTTCAGATCTTCCTTTCTCAGCTTTGTTTCTCCTTCCTGTGACTCTGACAATGCCTCCCTTCCTGCCTGTAATTCTTTTATTTCTTCAGCACAAATTAATACACATAGTTCATTTACAACACCATGCACTGGCACTTGAAGCTGTAATGTTTCTATGCAGTGTCAGCTTCCCTGGCAAAGTGTGCAGACAAGTGCTACAGACTGCAGTGATCAGTTCTAGGCTTGATCAGAAAGTTAATGAGACAGTGCAAATCACATTACAGAAGGTCACTTAGACCATGTTCTTACAGAGGCTGTTCCAGTGGTGTAGAAAGGCCCTGGGGCAGGGGGGGGAGGGGGGGGACAACCTGGAATCAAGTGTCTGTGGTATTTGTTTAAGGGAAGGGCTGGCCTTGCATCACAAGAGAAGGACTGTCACCAGCCAGAGCTCAGACCACCAGGCTGGTTCCATCTGAAACATGAGGTAAAACATGTCAGAGTAGTGCTTTATTTCCTTCAACCAATAGCATTCACACCAGCATAATTTAATCTATAATTTAAGGGAAAACCCACCGAAGTACAAGAACATCAAACTCCCCTTCAGGAATCAGTACACACAGTACAGTAACACAGTCATTAAATAGAAATATTTTTGAAAATAAATCCCCGCAAAAAGAAAGATCCAACTCATAGTACAACTCTTTCACCCTCTGAAAGCTCCTCTCACATTATCCCTGTGTTTAAAAGGCATGTAAGAATATAAATCTGAAGTAGTTACAATATTGCCACTATACTCCCTGTTTTCACAAGGGAGTGAATGCCATTGTTATAAAATATCCTATATATTAATCTGGGGATGGGGAGTGAAATTCACAGGTCATCAGAGACCACAGCTGCAGTGGCAGCTGCAGCTGCCAGGGGAAGTCCGCGGAGGAGCGCTCATCTCTCGATCTGCAAGTGAAAAGGGCCGAGCGAGCACCACCATTATCTCC
>VZDJ01000033.1:0-21276 GCA_008694505.1 Cyanoderma ruficeps | reverse complement strand
TTTTCGGTTGTCCGGAGATAATGGTGGTGCTCGCTCGGCCCTTTTCACTTGCAGATCGAGAGATGAGCGCTCCTCCGCGGACTTCCCCTGGCAGCTGCAGCTGCCACTGCAGCTGTGGTCTCTGATGACCTGTGAATTTTACTCCCCATCCCCAGATTAATATATAGGATATTTTATAACAATATCATAGTGTTTTGTTGGGTTTTTTTGTTGGTTTCTTGGCTTTTTGTAAGGGTTTGGTTTTTTTCTTTTCTCTTTTTAGGATTGGGGGAGGGATGTATTTTGGTTGTGTTTTTAAGGTTGGGGGTTTGGGATTTTTCGCTTCCCCTCCCCCCCAAGCCATTCATTAAGAATGTATGCCTGACAATGTATTTATGAACCGGAGTATTTTGATTTTACAAATACAGCTGTCCCTAAGCACAACTCTGACCTATGTTATCTGACAGTTTCACATCTATTCTAGATATTTATAGGTACTTTATTGATATCTGCTTTCAGTCACAGGTACATTTGCTACCCTCACACAGAAATATCCTTTCTCTTTAAAAGCAGGAGCTGTAACCACGAATAAGAACCAATATTGACAAAGAAAATCTGGCACAGCTGAGAATGGATGTCAAGTGTCCCATGTGCAATTACCAATTAAATATATTCCTTATTATCCTTATTAGAAACATTAACATGTACATCAATTATTAACAGTATAATATTCACCCTTAAAAGATAGCCCATGAGGTGCAACTGGTTTTCTCTAGCCCAGATAATTCTCAAATATCTTGTTTTTCCATGAAAAATCCATGTGCAAAGGGAAGGGGGGAAATCACTGTGAGAGACTGGCAGGGAAGAGCTATGGTCCCACACTGAGGACTGCATTTCATGGAAGCAAACAAACAAAAAAAGCATTAAGAGCTGCAAGTGTTTGCTGAACAATCACCTGGTGTGCCAAATCTGTAATTAGTGTTGATAGCTTTTTGGGATGATGCCCCAACTCATATATTACTCCAGTCACTTCTGTTTACCACTTTGAAAATGTTGCCAAATTATTACCCAGTCACTGGTAATTGCTCTGTATTTGTCTCATCACCACAAACATTTGTGATAAGACCCCTTGAGCTGTGTTAACGCCCTGACAAAGCACATGCTCTCTCCCACAGCCCTCATCAGTCGTCTCCCTCACATAAATATCCAACTCCTGTCAGCATCAGCAAAAACGCCAAAGAAACTGAAACACTGAATGCAACAACTGCGTGAAAAACAGAGTGCAGTAGTTGTGCTTCTCGGTGCTTTCACTTGTTCCACAGAATCCCTCACATATTCCTGTGGCCATGTTGCCACAAACCCCTGTGATGTCTCTAAATGTCTCTAGCACCAGACATCTGCTTTCCATCTTAAATTTAAATAACAGCTATAGTTCTGCTCTTTTTCCCCAGGCATCTGACCAATTCACACTTTTCCCTCCTGAAATTTATCTGTTTAGGATTTTTGGTCATATTGAAATGTTTACTCTCTATTTTCCTTAGAAAAAAGTAGAATTATGGATTCCACCAAAGTGGTCTACCCTACTACTTCTGACAAACCAGGACTGTGACTAATTGCATTAAAGACAAGGATGATTAACATCCAAGGAGGATCATCACATGCTAAAATGGTTTACAGCTTTACCATTATACAGCAATTCACCTTGTATTGTTTTATTGTTTCTTTAAAAAGTGCTGAAAATAACCTGAAGGAATTTGTTGATTTTTTTTAAAATGTCTAAGCACAGATATTCCTACCAATACTCTCTCAAAAGCTGATTTCTAGTATGCTGTAAAAGATGAGGACAATTTACTGGTTGTAGACTACTTATGCTTCACTAGAGGCTAAGAGAAATCCTTTCCCTTACCTGTACTATTCTGAGAACATTCCTGAAATAAAACAGGAAATCCAGGATAAGAAGAAAAAAAGGCTTTTTCTGGCAAAATGTTAATTCTGGTAAAATCCAAAGGTCTCATCACAGCAAGGAAAAGCAGAATTTACCTGAAGAGCAGACCTGTTTGTTCGTAACAATTTCACTACTTACAACACTCTTAATACTTTCATTTGATTAGTTAAAATTCAGTATTTAAAATAAGTAAATAATAATACATTATTCAAAGAAGTTGATTAAGGTTACCTACTACTCTGCTGTTGAAATCCACATATACACTATTTTTTGAGTGAATAATTATGCAAAGAGCCAAGCAATCAACCAAACAGTGCCTGTCCAATGGGAGGAGGACTCTTCTCAATAGGCAGTGAAAAAGTGGTCTGGATCATTAGAGACCTTCTTGCCAGCCACCTCATTAGCATTTAAGTGAAGGATGAATGTCATGAAAAAAATGGAATTAGCACTGAAAATATGATATACAAAAATCTCTACAGGTAGCACGTATGTCCTAGGGTGACTATAGTGCCTGTATCCCCAGTCATCTGTTCTGCGTGTGCTGTGTGTTCTGTACCTTTAAGACTGGTTCTGAGAGTGAGCAGGGAAGAAGAAGCGTGCAGTTTGTTTTGAAAATACAGTTTTCACTCCCTCCACAGCTCTTCTTCGTCCTTGGGTGTTCGTCAGATGCACGGACAGTGGCGAGAGAGTGGGTTTTTTTCTTGCTTTTTAGTTAGTCTAGCTAGCTGAGGCAAAAAAGCTTCCTGGACTTTTTTTTCTTTTTTTTCCTTTTTTCTTGGGACTGTTTAAATCTACTCTGGACTGAAAAAACCCACAGGAGCACCAGGAGCTGCACTTGTGGCCCACCGGGCCTGGACCTGGGCATTTTCCAGCACCGAAGGGACTGGGACTGATAAGAGACTGAGAGAACTGAGCTGACTCACGGCAAGGGCTTCTCTCAGTTTTGCCATCTCTCTTCGGACCAGCGACAGGTTTTACTGTTTCATATTATTCATTTGTTATGCTTGTGGGCAGTTTGTTTGTTAAATAGTTTTTTCCACATTTCTCCAAGGAAGTTCTTTTCCCAGACTGACTGGGGGGAGGGGCCATTTAGGTTTTGCTCTCCAGAGGAACCCCCATTCGGAGTTTTCCTCCCAAATCTGCCCTAAACCAGGACAACATCTTTTTTCTTTTCTGCATTAAAAAAAACCCCAACAAAACCTAAAATGAGCATTTGATACATAATCCAAATAGTGACTACTAATTTTTGTCCAAAGGGTTACTATTCATTAGTTTCTTACATATAATCCAATCCACTTTAATTTTGGAACAGTTCATAAACTCCCAGAAAATGGATGACACCAGTGTTCAGAAAACACCTGCAAGCTAAAGAGAATTAGAAAGATAGGTGAAACAAGAAAATACCTTGAAATGACAAAAGGAGACCTGGAAGACATATGACTATATGTATATAGAAAGAAATTGTAAAACACTGCTTTTGTGTTGAGGACTCTGGTATTAAAATAAATAAATAAACAATTTAGTCATGAACATGTGTATATTAATACTTCCATGAAAGTGCTGTGGAATAACTTGAGTTTTCTACCAACAAATTCTTTGAAGTTACTTACATTGCACAATACAATATAAAAACCATGTAATGAGACAATAAAAAAGTTTTACCATTCCCTTTCCTGCAATCATCTTGTCTAAAGAGAGCTCAGCTGGCCCTTTGTCCTGTATAGATATACCCTTGGGGGACTTCCAGCAACCAGAGAGAAAAAGGTTTAAAAACATCCTGAAATTATTACCGACAATGTCCCTGATTCCAGTTCCATCCTTGCCTTAGCTGTCCTCAAACTATCAGGTAGGAGCCAGGAACCTGATCTGCTTTTCCCTTGTTCCAGTTACAATAAACATCGTAGAGAAGGGAAATTAAATATTTCACCCTGGTGAGGTGACAAGGCACATGACAAGATTTTTGGTAATATTTTGCAGACTGTCCTGGTAGTTCTGCTTCACAATCCCTCTTCACGAGAAGCTCATCTGCCCCTGTCTCTCTTGTGAGCTGGTGCTCATCTCAGCCACATGTCTGCTGTTGTTTCCAGGTGAGATCACTTAATATTTTAGTCCAAATACCAAAAAAGCAATTGAATTAAACCAGACACTAATCATCAGATGAATTTAATATTTAATCAGGAAACTGTATAAGCAGTGGTAATAGTTCTTAGTTCTCTCTCACATGCTAAAATTCAAATTAACTACCTCCCCAGGTACTTGGGAAAAGGTACTGGAAAAAAACTGCCTTTCATAACTGGTGTTATCTACAGTAATTTTGGAAAATTGTGCTGAAACAATGCTGAAACAAAAGACAGAGGGACATACAGCATTTTATTTCTTTTATTTATATTTTAACACCTTTACAGAAATCCATGGCTCATTTGATATTGCACAATTAACATGCATTCAAAATGTTTTCACTATGAAATGAAATTCCATTATGAAGTAATAAGCTCTTACCCAACAGGAATCTTGTAAATAAAATATCAGAGCATTAGTGCATTTTCAAGGCAACATCCATTTAGTGATTCATCTTTGTCACACTTATTTCACAATCAACAGTAAAACACCTTGTTACCCCTTCCTCTGCAAATCTCCATATTGAACTAAAGTTCCAGGCATTTTGAAAACAATCTACCTGTCACAGACACACCTGGTTAAACCTTTCCTATGCTGAGCTCAGTTGGCTAGAGCTGCAAAGTTTGTGAAGCACAAAGGGCCAGGAAATTGCTTCTTTATAAAAATTTGCACACAAAACATTCAGCAACGCCATTCCAGAACAACTCGTTTTTACACACACACTTTCTCAGCAATGGGTTCAGCTCCTGCAGCATTATCCAAAGAATAGCACAGAAAATGTAACCATGGTTGCAATGCCCAGGGTAGATGAGAGTCCATAACCTCAGGCAGCTCAGTTTTGTGTCCCCCTGGCACCCATCCCTGGTGGAAACAGCCAGGGTGTCATCAACAGGAATAGTTTACTTTATAAATAAAACACCCATCAAACAATTGCTCTGCCTATCAAACCGTTGGACATATTTAACAATAATCAACCTGGATTCATCATTTTAAAGCTAAGATTTAACAAAAAATAATCTTGGTCCAATAGGAAATTATGTGATAAGGAGATATAGCAGGCCAAATGGACTGAGCAGTAATCCAGGGATGTTTTCACAGAGCATTAACCCAGCAATTAACTCTTACCAACTACAACACTAACTGCATAAAATGTGACATACACCAAAGTTCTTTCAATTTTCCACATCCTTTGGGCCAAGTTTCTTTTGTTCGTTCTTGTGAAATAGGCCAGACTGGAGGCATTGGAGTCCAGAGAAGCAAAGACAACAGCACCTCCTGTGTACTGCTGTGCTTCAATCCAGCTCTGGAATGGCTGCTTCGAGGGCTGGGAATAGCTTTTTATCTGCCATACTAATTAATATCAAATTAAATATGACAGTTTCATTGCCACCTTATTTCTTTTTAACTTGTTACAACAATCTTACTGTTACCCCAGTGGCTACAACTAATGAATGATACAAATTTTTGGCTCTTTAGCACTGGAAGCTTTCTTCTCCACGCTGTGGAAACAAAAGAGTAGACACCAAACAACTTCAGCTTTTTCTAAACTGGGGTAAATCCAGCTGTGTAACCTGTGTGGAATATTACCAGTATCTCAAGCTGTGCCAATGTGTGTACTCACCACTGCATGTAAGTAATTTTCTGAATTCTTATGACATGACAATTTAAAAAGGTTCTTCTTACATGTCTGCCCTAGTTCAGCAGGGCAGTGGATGAGTATCATTTCTCTGAAGCTGATAGCTCATCAGTCACACAGCTAAGGTACTGCAATGCTTATATTTGGAGAATTCATTGGAGGTGTTTCAGGAAGAAGGTTTGCAAATGTCTGCTACCTCAAGTGAGGGGAATGACTCTTAAGCAAAATAAAAACCACAGAAGATATACGGAAGATGGAAAACTAGCACATGTCAGACAAAGTTGCTATTAAGTGATGTAAGCAGAAGCGTTTTATTTAAAAGATGCCATTCACTAGGAGGCTTCTATCTTATTGTCAAAACCAGCAAGAATTTTAACAAGGACTTCTTGAGAGTAATTAGGAATAAACAGAACACTGCGGAGCTTTAACTCATGAAGCCACACTAATGGGGAAAAGTGTCCTAGCCTCAGCTTCAAATATTTCGAATTCAGCTTCTGAGCCAATCAGTGTGGTCCATCTATACAGAATTCCTATGTGTGTCCAAAAATACATCTATATAGCAGAGCAGCCCTTGCACCTTCTTACTTGAATCTTCTGAGAAAGGAACAATACTCATTATGTTTAGTTCCCACATTATTTTTTTGTTATGATCCAGCCTGTGTTTGATCAGTTTATTCACAGGAAGTGACTGCAAATGAGTAATACAGTAGACTGTAAATGAGTAATACAAACAAAACACAGGTGCCTGTTTCTTACAATGTCTTCTCCAAAAATGCTTACTGTTGTGATGAGCATTTCAGTTACACCTGTGCATTTTAAGTGCTTTATTCCAGTTTCAGTCCCATTTGCCATAACAGATCCATGGTCAGTGGAGCAGCACAGGTGCAACTAAGGGAAGCATTTACTTGTTAGCATTTAAGGCCACAGCCACAACCAATTTTAAGTCCTGCAGCGTATCACAAAAGATAATCATATTGAGCTGCTCCCAGCATTTTCTTCTCCATTTTAATTTCCAAGGACAAATGAAGCAGCACAGTCTCAGAGTTCCCAGAGCACTCCTTTGAACATATGCATCTCTCCTAGGATGCTTTTAAGGGCACATCTCCCAGCCTCACATGCCCATTTGCCAGCTTCTCATGCAAGCATGCCTTGTCTGCCTTCCCTTCAGCCAAGCTGCCCTTACACAGAGAACCACCTTGAAACTGACTGATTTCTCCCAAGATACTCTACAGATTTCTTTCTCTTACAATGACTTAGGAGAAAAAATAAACCACCAAAAATTTACTTTCTGAGGAGTTTAGAGAAAAAGGTAGCATTTAGATATAAAAATGAATGCAAAATTCATCAGCATATAGGCAAAAAAAATACAGTTCTTAATAGGTTGTATTTTCTGGTTGTGTATTATGTGACTTGAGGGCCACCAAGGTGATTACAGGAATGGAGTACATTGGCTACAAGGAAAGACTGAGGGAACTGGGGTTGTTCAGCCTAGAAAAGAGAAGGTTTTGGAGTAACCTAATTGCAGTCTTCCAGTACCTGAATGGAGCCTATAGGAAAGATGGAGAGAGACTTTCTACAAGAGCCTGGAGTGATAGAACAAGGGGGAATGGCCTCAAACCGAGAGAAGATTTGGATTATATATTATAGTAAACTTCTCCCCTGTAACAGTGGTGAGGCCCTGGCACAGGTTAACCAGAGAAGCTGTGGCAGCCCCAGCCCTGGAAGTGTCCAAGGCTAGGTTGGATAAGGCTCTGAGCCACCTGGGACAGTGGAAATTGTCCCTGCCCATGGCAGGGGGTTGGAAGGAGATGATCTTTAAGGTAAATTTCCAACTCAAACCATCCTGTGACTTGTCCCCAGGTGTGAGCAACTGAGGGTTGCCTCTATCAGCCAGATTCTCATATGCAGTAAGGCTTTTCATCCCACTCTGACAGTGTAAAGAGATTTGAAGAATATTTATTGCAACTTTAAAACACCAAAGAATACTAAGGAAACTTTGATGTAGATATGAATAAAGCCCTTCAGTTTCTATGTAAGTGTGATAGTGACACTGATTGCATTTGGAGGTAAGCCAGCCCATGCATGACTGTGTTATCCAGGAAATGCAATTATAAAGGAAAACAAGAACATTGCCTAGGAAAATATTGCATGTAAAAATCACAGTAGTTTGATTTTCAGTACATCTCCACAGCCATCAGGTACTCCACAGGACATAGATAAGTAATCTAAAGGTTTATGTCTTACCAGCAGGGCATCATGTAAACAGAAAATATTTACCCTTTCTTTGTCCTCTCTGGTCACATTTCATAAAATAGCAGAACTAAACGCCAAACACCTTCCATAACTTTGCTGCCTTTGCTTACTTTCCTGTTCTTTTCCTTGGAGGTGCAGTGAGTACACTGAACTCAACGCATTCTGACAAAGAGATGGGATTAGGTGCTTTTTTTTTTGCTTCATTTGTGGATGAGACAGACACTCTAGCACAATTCAGCAGACACCAGAAACTTCAGATAAGAGTAGGCTGAGAAGTAGGAGGAGATAAATGAAATGAAGAACAGAAGTGATAGTATTACATTTCTGCCAGCATTAACATATTTCTAGTGTGACTGCGGATGTCACAGGGTGAAACCCTGGATCCACAGCAGTTCAAGATTTGACATTTCTGAAATATCCTGCTATTTTCTTTAAAATCACATAATTTTTGGTGTTTGAATGCCTAGACTTATTTCATACATGCAAATGGTGGTTTTGTTTAAAGTCAACCATTATTTTCCTGCAATATCTTGTCAGATTAATTCTGGCCCCATTTAAAAATGAATATTTTGGCAATACCTCAGCACAACACGTTCGGTCAAGTTTGAAGACAAAATTAGACAAAAAACATAATTTTGTTTATTTGTAAGAGAAAGGCCTGAACTTTCTTTGCTTCACAAAGAAGGGAGAGTAGTTGGAGTTGAAAAAAATAAATGAAGTATAGATGTATTAGTCATACAGAACAAAATCCACAGGAATAAGAAGAGAGGTAATGGTGATATGTACGTGGCATCCTCTATTGCCTGTTCTCACAGCCTCTTGTCCATGTCTCTGTGTGTGTGACACAGAGAAACACAAAATACATAAGGAGGAACTGCCCCAGAATGACACTGAAAGGCAGAGAATGTACCTGGCAACGACAGAGATGGCAATCACCAACCTGGAGGCAAGCCCCTGCCCCTTCCTGGCTAGAAGTTTGTATCAAAACTTGTCTGTCCTCTAGACTTGTTATACTTCTGTCTGTTCCCACAAAAGCAGAAGACAAGGCTGCTGCACAGAGCTGGTACAGTCCTGGTCCCTCTCACACTCTGAGCATTCCTCTTCACCCACAAATATTGTTTCTTTTTTGGGAAACTGGGCCTTTCCTACTTAGGTACAAAAAATTCTCAGCCTTTACCTGCTAAACTCATCGGCCAGGTTCCCTGAGACTTAACAACTAGATAGAGAACTTAAAAATATTCTATGCTAAACATGAGAGAACCTACATGAAATAAAGCACTTTATGTATATCTTTACTCTGGCACAGACCTCAGTCAGGGTTTCTTTAACATGGCAAGCACTCAGCTACTATGCACAACTTCAGAAGAAACCAGGCTCCCTCAGTGACAGCTTAGAAACTTCACATTTCAGTCCTCTGCAGCACTGAGAACAGCTTCTGAGCTTGGAGCAGAGCCTTCAGTAGGGCTCATGCTGGAATTCCCAGGGTATTTGGTGGCTACTGACACTCAGGCTGTGACCATCACTTGGATGGATTATTTCTGGCACATTCAGCCTGCTCTCCTCACAGAGCTAGTGGTGAAGAGCTTTGAGCAGAGCCTACTCACACTGAGAGCACCCAGGTCTGCAGTGCCAGCCCCTGACCTTACCTAGCTGGGAAGCCAGCAAATGCCTTTAATACCTTTAAATTCAACTAATATCTAATTATGAATTAATTCAGCTTAAAAGAATTTTTCATTCTAGGAAAAAAATTCAAAATATGAATTCAGTGAATTCACAGCTAATGTAATCTGCAGAATTTCAATGCATTTGACAGAATTGCACCATTTTAGATGAACTAAAAAGGTGGATCCAAAATGCTGCCCTTTACTTTGATTAACTACCTGGCAAGCACCTCACTCATGCTCAATTTATACAGGATACAAAATCTTTGCTGTTCTCCAGTATTAGCAGAAGCTTTACCCTCTTAATTATTTAAGATAATACAATGAGGCGGTCACTGACCTAAGAGAATAATGAGAGAGACAGTCACTAAGTTTTAGATCATCAGCAAAAAAATTAAATCTCCATATTTTCTGTGAAGATACAGCTCCAGAAATTTATTCAACACTGCCATCTGTACTTCTCAAAAGAGAAACTTTTTTTTTAATAAAATGTGGAATCTTAGTAATAGACAAGTAAAGCCTAATATTTTGCCTAAATTTGTATCAGGGAGTACTAAAATGTTTTACCAAAAACATTAACTTTCAGATTGTAGCATCTTACCTTCTCCTGTGCAGTACTGCAATTTCTGCCTATTTCTCTCCTTTCTCTTATTTCTCTAAAAGGATTGCCATTATAAACAATGATTAAATTAAACTATTTGTTTCAGAATCCTCCTAAAAGATAAAAAAAACCCTTGGAGAAGTCTCTGAGAGCAGCTGGATAGACTGAAAGGAAATGAATTATGTAAGCCCTACATATAAATACTTTTGTGCACATTACTATCCTTTTCAATTTATGGACATGATTGTTTCTCAAAATCCTTGTTCAGAAATATGTAGAATAAATGAAGTTTCAAAAATAAACTCTCCATTTCCACTGTACTTTTGCCAAAAGTACTGATGTGATTGGCTGATCCCCAGTCTGTCCTGTTAAAAATTGTGGCTTTTATCTGTTCTTTCTAAGCAAGTTTTGGGCCAGTGGCAAATTGAGAGTAACTCTGCACTCTGATGGTTATTTCAGAAGTACAGTCTAAGAAATGTTTCCCTTTATACATAAACTGGAAAAAGGGGAAGAACTGAGATCTGCAAATATTTCCAGAACATTCTCTGCATCATAAGTTAGATATTGTCAAGAGAAATGGAAGATCCTCATCCAAATCCCCACTCCACATTACCTCAAGGCAGAACAGTTCTCATCTGCTTCCCAGAGGCACCACTATACGGAGGTGGTTTACATCATTATAAAGAGCCCCAGATCGTGGTACAAGCTGAATCCTGGCGCATCTCAGGTATGGGCTGAGACTGTCATCAAGTATTTACACAAATACACAGAAAAAGATTTATAGGTGCTTCACCAAAAAATCTTCACTGCTGAGGGACAACTGTCTCCATGGTCAGTCAAGAGCTGAGTAAGGGTTTTAGTGAATGCTAGTGACATCTAAATACTTGCATCTAAAAGATTTAGTGTCTATTTGTTCCTGAAAAATCAACCCTAAGGGGCCTTTTCCCTTCCTAGGCTTTTAAAAAGAAAAGATAATAATTGACCATCAATAACATTCTTTATCTTCCTGGCAAACTCTTGCTGGATACAAAATGTAGCTAATCATGTCAATCTATTTTCTTCTGTTGTCGACATGAAACATCATATACCTTCAGGCTGGAAAGCTTCCCTTGTTTTTGATATTGGAATAGTTTTAGGCAACTGAACCTTCAGACGAGGGAGTGTAATTGCCAAGGGAAGGGTGCAGGAGGACCAGTGCCATTTTGCACACAATGCATCATTACTCTTTGATCTCTAGAAATTTAGCCCTTCTACAGCCTACCCTGGAATTTCATCTTTTGTTCCTTCAGAGAAAAAAAGTCAAAAAGTTTAACAGTTCCACAGAAAATCTTTGAAAGACACTGACCTTAGAAACAAAACCCAAGGTACTCTGAATAGACAATATTCTGATTGTTGCAAAACTACTCCTGTAAAGCTGCTGGAAGATAATTTAGAATTGTGCCATTTAAAATACAGCCACTCTCTAATCATTCCTTCAACTTAAATCCCACAGAATCAGTTCTCTGAAGATGCACTGGCAAGTCTGTACTACCTCATCCTTACTGTTGGCAGGCTTTACATGCACATGTCAAAACAAGACTGTAGAGGTATTTATTCATCATTTTGCTGTCAAAGTTAGCAGAGGTTTGGTAATTGTACAAACTCATCTGACAAGAAATTCACCCACCACAGTTCACAAATCATTGTTAGAGGAGGTTGTTGCTCCAGGACCACCCAGCAAATCAGTCAGTCCTACTCTCTTGCTGTACTCCACCTACCTGGCTTCTCACCAGTTGTTAGCAAAAGACTCGCAGGATTCTGTCAAAAATGCATCAAGGCAACCATCACTTGAAGGCAAAACATTTGTGAACTCCACGAAATGCTGTCAAAAATGTCCTATAGAGAAAGGCACTCCTCAAATAGTCTTAGAGATTTGCCCTTAAGTAAAGATGTTGAATAAATTCCCTAATACTGCCTTGCACTGGTATGCCCAGTATCCCCATGGAAGTTTACTGAAAAGAAATTAATTTTCTGCATGATACATATCACCATTGCTCAATTCTGTTATCTGTCTGCTTCTTCAGCTAGAGAAACCTGTCCTGTCTCAATCTAAATATTTACCCATGGCATCATAAGGACTTGGCAAGTTTGTCAGATACAGCATGCTCATTAACTATATTTCTAAATTAAAAAATTAGTAGACTTGAAGCAGAGATAATATCAACTTTCACCTAGGAGAGTAACTTAAGCCACTTGAAACAAAATTCTATTCCCTTAAATTTGTCTACTCTCACTTTTCTGCCAAAACTGCTGCTGATATAAAAAGCACTCCTATATAAGGAGTGTAACTGCCCACTTAATCTGTGTTTTGGTATAGGGTTGCAGTGGTTTTGGTTTGCCGATTTGAGTTTCTCAGCTAATGCACCAAATTATGTGGTGGATGAATACTGGCTAAACACTAATCCACCAACCAGAATTATTTACTCCTTTTCTGCTGCGAGATAGGATTAGGCGAGGAGCAAAGCAGGCTCAAACTCTAGAGGGTATAAACAAAACTTTAAACAGAACTGGAAAAAATAAAAAAAGAAAGAAAATAAGAATCAGAATAAAACTTTCAGAATACTTCTCCTCCCCCCACAACCTTCTTTTCCTTCCTACTAACAATGTACAGACACAAAAACTGGAACTTAGGCCAGTTTACCACCTCTAAAATAGTCTTTCATCAATTCTCTTAGGGAGAGGAGCCTCTTTTGCTGTGTCATGGAGACTTCTCCACAAGAAACAGTTCTCTCGTAGCTTCAATTTTCACAAATAGCAGCTGCCTGGAAATCTGCAATCATAAAGTCCCTCCCATCTTTCACAGCCTTCCCACAGCTGCATTCATGGGCCATGTCAAACTCATGGGGTACTATTTTAAGGATGAGCTGTTCAAAAGCAAAAGTTCTCTTCATCTATCGCTAAGATCGTCTTCATCTCTGAGAACAGAGATTTTCTTCTTCTTTTCCCTGGGGGCAAAGGGTCTTCATCACTCTCATCTCTCTCTTGGTTCAAGCTTCTTATGAGATGACTGCTACTTCAAAGTTTACTTGCTTCAGCATGAATGCCTTTGCTCATGTCTGCAATTTGAACACTCCATCTCCCCATACTGTTTTCATGAATTAAAGGGATATTCTAGTGTATCACCATGGTCTTGCGAAATAATTTCAGCCTAAGGACTAAGGCATCTCCTCATCCTCCTCCCATCTGGGACTTAACTCCTCTGCACTGACCTTGGTGTCTTCATGTTGTTTCTCTACACGCCTTCACTCTCTCCTTTTCTCTCACTTGGGAGAGGATTAATGTTCTGCAAGTTCCATCTCTGCAATTTAAGAGTTAATCTCTGACCCAGGGCCTGCAGATGGTCATGATGGTTGAAACAGTAGGGTGATAGATTCAAGCCACACTGGGGGCTGTGCCAGGATCTCAGGGGGCCCCGGCCAGAATGGTGGCAGCCACTGTGGCCACATGGCTGGTGGTCTCAAGCCTGTACTGCATTTAATTCCAGCCGTGGGTTGGCATGACCATGCGGGGGGGGGGAAGGGGCAAGGGAGGGAACTGGCCTGGTGGGAAGATGTTAACAGCCCCTGGGGTTCCGGCTGGCCAGGACAGGGCCCCTCAGCCCTCCCTCCCCCTGCCTGGCACCCGCTGCAGGACCAGACCGGACAGGCCCGGGGGGCTCCTCAGGAAGGAGCCCGGCCCCTTGGCAGGGCCTGTTCAGCCCAGCACAGCCACATGGAGGGGGTCGAGCCAGCCTATTATCTGTTCCGAGGCCTGAAGAAGGTGAGAGCTTTCCCAGGGTTTGTTCATTTCTAACCTGTGTGTTCACAGAGGCGTGTTCAGCTTTCTAGTGGCTTAACGAGGTGTCAATATACAAAACGAGTCACTGATTGGTTTTATCAAGCACGGAGGAAACTGCTAGCAGCTTCTCTTAGAAAATCACTTCCATTACTGGCTTCTTCCCTCCTCACCAAATGTCAAACAATGCAAAATCAGCACAAGGGTGCTTGGATTTGAAACTTACATGAAATAAGGCTTTGCAATACCTTTATAAAACAAGTGTAAGAATGCCTGAGAACACAAAGTTGTTTGCAGACCGTAAAATAGGAAATATCCATTGACATTTCCTGGCCTAGTCAGAGAAGCCTCCTTTCGTGATGTGAATATCCAGGTTTAGCACTTCTTGCTAGTGCAGAATTCCCTCAGCAGTAAGTGGAAAGGTTCCTGCTAACAAATGCAGCCTAGGCAGGTTAAAAACTTCCTTTCAGCTCTCAGACACAGGATATCACAGCAGTGCAGGAGAAGTTGTCTCTGTGTCCTAGTGGCAGACAGGGTATCACCAAGAATAGTGTCACCAAGCATGATCTGAGCTGTGCAGAGAAGGCTCAAGAGGCATAGCATGGGTGAGAGAGCTGGAATTCCAGAGCTTTCAAAGCCTCCTGCCATCAAGGCTGGGGAACAGCCTGCCAAGAGGGTGGCACAGAGTTCAGCCTTCCCCACTCCAGCTGCAGCTGTGACAGCTGATCTGAAGCTGGTAATCTGCAAGAGCTCCAGGAATGGCATGGAACAAACTGGGAATCCCTGCTCTGCACGGAGGAGATGGACTGTCTGAGAGCCAACTTCAGGAATACATTTCTCAAATGATTAAATTTTTCTTTAAATATTCTAAAATAATTGAAAGTTACACTAAGCAGTAAGAGTCAAAATTTAATACTTCCTGTGACTGAAATATTTAAATCATCTAAGAGTCATAGAAAATCCCTCCTGAAATCTGTATGTATCATATTTGAACCACAATATTCATAGTGAGTTTATGAGGAAAGATTGAATACCTTCTTTATTCTTTCTTGGTGGGGTATGAGGCAAATTGAGAAAAATATAGCCAGGCAGGAGTCAATGTTTCCTCCTTTATATGCCTTTATTAAAGAAACAGCTCTTTTATTTATATAGGTGCTTGGGAGACTGGTATGGTCTTTGTCCATCGAAGTGCTGAGAAGGAGGGGGGCTGGGCACCCTGCCGCTTGCACGGCCGGGTGGGGGAATAGCCACTCCCCCCTCACGGGAGACAAGCTCCCAAATTCCCAAATTCCTGTCAATTGCTGCTGAGGGGTCGGTTCTTTAGATTGCCTTTCTTGTCACGGCTAGATGAAGACGGCTGGTTTTGAGATGAAGATCTGTCGGCTTTCACACTCCTGTCTCCATTGCTGCTATTATTTTGGTTGGGGCTGTTGTTGGGAAGAATTATTGCTTGATTTCTGGAAGTCGTGTAGATCCTCCGTGAGGCTTTGCACCTAATTACCATATGGGCATGTTGTAACAGAGCCAGGGGCTTGCAGAGGCGAGGGGGGGCTACAGAGGCCAGGGGGGCTACAGGGGGCCAGGAGGGATGGGATAGTGTTAAGACCTGATAAGGATAGCCAGATGTCCTGAGTTCCCATGGAAACCGCATACCAGACTGACAGAAGGCTATATGATAAGACACATTCTCAAAGTAAAAGTTTCAAAATTAATACAGAGTTTCTAGTAACTAATATTATTACTAATTCTTACTACAACTTTACAATTCTGTAACTAACAACTTCTTACGTTATACTTTAACCTCTAAAAGCTGTTTGAAACCTCATTTTCTACAAAATGAATAAAATCCTCATGGGTAGTTTTTTGTACTTTAGATACAGAAAAATTACATATATGTTTTTACTACTATTATTTGACCATTATAAACACTTTTAACAGTGAGTTAGGTCTTCCATTTTGAAAAAAAAACAACAAACCCACACCATTATTTATGTGAATAATGGTGTTAAAATAGAACATTTATGAGATAGAAGAGAATAAGGAGGGCAGGTAACAGCTGCCAGAGAACTCTGCATTATGTAATGAGTTTCTGACCACTAACAAAATAAAGTTCACATAAAAATAAGTGATTATTGCCAAGAATTTTCAAGTACATCCTTTGTGAACAGCCACAAAGGGATAACATGGACACACCTTACAGTGCAGCTGTAATACAATACTCAAACTGATATTAGACAACTTCATTGGGTTCAGTGATGAAATCAGCAGAACACGCAGTAAGGCCAGTCTTACAGGAGGTTTGTTCTTCAATCAAACAAAATACTACTTTAGTGAGTGTCAGTATTACCCTGAAAAATGAAGGCACAGGAGAAATGGGATTACTGTAATTTTTTTCATTTTAAAAACTAGGTGAAAATTCTCATTTCATCATTATGTCCACGTGTTAGGTCTTCTCAGCAAACTCATTACCATATCAGTATCTATTTCTATACAGTCACATAGTTCATATAATTTACTCTCATGCTCTGTGTGTTGCTCCCAGTGCTCCTGGACATGCAATCCATGAGTTACACAGTTTTCACGCAGCAGTTAGAGCAAAATGATTATGCGGAGCTAACTTCAGCAAGGGGAGCCCATCTACTTGGATATAGAGAGAAATAACACGTGCCAACACTATCATTTGGCACTGTCTATTCCCCGGGAGACCTTGGGTTTTTACCTCAGGTGACAATAGTCCTCACAGGTGGAGGTCCAGCCTCAGCCTCTGCATGTAGGCAAAACAACAAGAGGTTAAATAAATTCGTAACATCATGGACGGTACTGTCAAATAGTGTAACTGAATTATCAGAGAACATCTCAAAACCCTAACCTGGATAGTTAGTTCTGAGTCAAATCAGTTCTTCTCCCTGAATCAGGTATTTTGTTTCTGTTGGGGGTTAGGTTTGTTCCTTTTTTTACACTAAAGAATTTCCCCCCCCCCCAGTAAGTTACCAAGGAGAGACTAAGTGTTGGATACTTAAGAGTACTTAACCAAAACAAAGAGGTGGCCAAAGCTCGGAGGGGGCAGGTCAAGGACTGAGCTTGAGGCAGTTGGGCTGTCTGGTTTTTTCGGCATTGGGGAGAGAGAACAGCTGGGATGCTGCTTGCTGCAGGAGGAGCTCACTGTCACCACAAAGTCCAGCCCTGGGAAATCTACTATCATCTGCTCCCCTGCCTTGGAATTTCTGAGCTTCTCCACTTGCCCTGCTGGAGCTGGGCCAGCCCTGCTCTGCCATCACGGCTTCTTCAGTGCTGCTGTATTTGCTACAGTGTGACCTTGCACCCCCTACCCTGCCCCAACATCCTCGGGACTTTTCCACTGTTTCCAGCCTGGTTCTCTGAGAATCCTGCAGGGGCACTGAGATTAAACTACCCTGGGTTTTTGTGAAGCAAAGCCCTCAAGGTTCTTGGTAGTCTTTTATTATTAATGCTGTAGTTGTTTTTTTGTTTGTTTGCTTTGTTATACATACTAGTAAAGAACAGCTATTTCTATCCCCAAATCTTTGCCTAAAGGCCTCTAACTGCAAATTTATAATTGGAAAAAGGAGGGCTGGGGTGGGTGGTGGTTTACATTCTCCATTTTAAGGGAAGCTCCAGCTTTCCCTGGCAGATACCTGTATTCCTAAACCGAGACAGTTTCCAATGATTAATTTCCCATATCCTTGTAGCTTTCCTGATACTGAATAATTAAAAACATTTTGACACATTCAAAAAGCTCCATTCAAGTTCCTTTAAAGGAACGACACTGTAGTGGTTTGAAAGCAAACCAAGTGAGAGGCTCCAAGTCAGAAAATATAACTTAATAAAAAGAAAGGAAAAAAAAAAGTAGAATAGAATAAATCCAATAATACAAAAGACCACTGACAGAGTCAATACAACCTGATCCATGTGATGGAAGCAGTCCAGATGAGATGGTCTTCCTGAAGCAGTGATCCCATAGAAAGGCCTGGTAGCTCTGGTCCTCTGGGAATCCAGTGGCTAAGGGCTGCCCAAATCCCAGATTATATCCAGGTGAGAATGCTTGATTCCTCCCCCCTGGGTGGAGGATCTCACAATGGGATGATGAGTCATACAGGGGGTCCTTGATGGCCAATTAGGGAGAGATTGCTCCCGGAGGCAGTTATCTATGAGTCATACAGCAAGGCCTCTGATGGACCATTAACAGAAGATAGCCCAGGGGGAGCGGGTCTGGGAAACACTGCTCCAACAATTGGATTCAACAGTTCATGAGAATGGTGATAGAATACTTTTGCACATTCTATACTACAAACCAGGACAGACACTCAGTCATTAGTGCTCTTATAAATGTTTAAAGTTAAACCTTTGTTAGTGATAGGGGTATAGATATGTATCTTATAAGTTTTATTTCCAGTCGTAACTTTGTACGGGTTTGTCACAAATGTTTATGTGTAAGTGTCATTTCCATCTGTAACTTTGTATGGGTTGTTACTACAAGTTTTGTATGGTTGTAACTGCAAGTTTGTATAATTGTCACTACAACTTCTGAATAGTTATGAGTGTAAGAAGTTACAGTTAAAGGGTTGCTAGAGTATTTACAATGCTGATATCAGAGAGAAGAGGGAGAGGGAAGAAGGAATCTTTCTTCCTCTATAGAAGGCTCCAAATCAGAACATCACTCTGGGCCATGATTGGTGGACACAACTGGCCAATTATTCCAAGCCAGGAAAGAATGATTGGTCCACAGGAGCTCCCCTTAAGGACCAATAGAACCCTGGAAAATGAGCCAGTCACCTCAAGGATCCAAAATCCAACCATCAATGGAAGAAAGAGGGCTATAAAAGGGACTGACAACCTGAGGGGAGTGCCTTTTCCTGAGGGATATTGTTTCCTAAATGGGAAAAAAACCCTGTATAGTACTATACGTATTTTGTTACTCTGGCTTGTTGTAAAGGGTTTGGGACTAGCCTGACCCTTTTGCTGTTCCAGTAGTCATTTTGTTTCAATAAATGATTGGCCATTTTTTTTATTAACACTGGATCTACGACCAAGTTTATAACAAGTGCCACAGGCAAACATACACAATACATGAATGAAATGGTTTAGAGTATGAGAATAGCATAAAAAGCACATCAAGAGTCAAAGTAAACATCACTTTTCTGTAATTAAACTCAGTTTAAAACAACTGTGTAGACCTCACATATGTAGACAATAGAACACCTGCAGAGAAATTCATACCTGTACAGGAAAGCCTCCAAACACATTTTACTAAAGCAACAAGAAACTAAATGATCCTAAGTGATTCAAGAAACTAAGTGATCCTAAAAACGCACTGGAGACGTTTTTCTGTTGGTTACTTTTAATAAAAGTATAGAAAAAACACTTGGTACGCACTTTGCAGTGGAAATATTGCAATCATGTACATGTCAGCTCTTCCAAAAAGTCCCATCTCAGTCAGGGATGCAACTGCAGAAAAAAGAGGCCTTGTAGTTAATGGGTTTTTTGTGCATTTCAGACTTTCAGAAATGTGTCACTTAACAGATTAGATCTCAAAGCACATCTAGCAGAGGTGTCAAAATGAATAACCAGGCAGCAGGTGTTCTCAGGGTCAGTATTTGGGTGCAGTGTTGCAAACTGCTTTCCTCCCAGGCAAACAGGAAACTCCTGGAGTTCTCTATCTGAACCCCTAACTCCTCATCCCACTCCAGGCACTGCCCCGAGTTCACAGTTTGCCCTTGAGGACAGAAACACATAATACAGGTAAATGTGATCCCATTTCAAAACAACTCAAATACCTGGCATAGAATTAATCTTGAAAAAATGAGGCAGGTGACAATTCAGATAAGAGCCACTCCTCCCTCTTGCTCAGGACACTCTTGAGTTTCAGACAGAGAAATGGGCATCTGTGAAAGGGCACCTTGCTGAACTGTGATGGACTATATCCAAAAGAAGATTAAGCCACAAGACAGAAATACCTTGATGGATTTATTCCATTAGTCTGCAGAAAAGAGGGACATTTAATGCGAAAAAATTCTAGCTTAAATCACTGAGCCAATTTTATTTTGTCTGTAACTAAGTTCGATCTCAATAGAGCTACAAGTAGAATAAATTTATCCTCTGAGATTGATGTTTTGATTTTGTAGCTTAAATATTTTATTATTTACCTGATAAGTTATTTTATATTACACTACCTTTTTGGTCTGAAGTAAGAAGACTAATTTCCATTCCTGTGCTCAAAGCCATTATCTTCAAAGCATTTACTCAAATGGTACATTTCACTTTAAATTTGATTCTAGCTTCAACTGGGCTGTTTCCTAATTATATTTCTGGTCGAGATTTCACTCTTATATCCAAGCTGAATTATTCACAGTCAGAATTTTATTGCACCTAAATTACAAGTTTGGAATGTTGCTTCACATGTAATTAATTTCAGTAATTGTCATGGGTCTGCCAAACAGCCCATGTTCATTGAGTTGAGGCTTTATAAATCAGGCAGGCAGTGGGTCTACCAGGAGAGTTGATGCAGTAAAGAAAGACTGCAACAGCTAGTGGTGTTTTCATGTGTAATTTAAAAATGCATCATTCTCCAATTAAGGAAATTAATTAAAATCAAGCAGATGGTAATCAAGGCATAGTGCAATATTATTTTCTCTAGTACATACATTACTCTTAGGTGCTATCAATGTACACTATTGGTTATACACTGTAAATTTAGCTCCAAGACAATATTATCCTGATTATCTATTTCTTGAGATAATCTTCTCACTTATTTTTCAATCTTTTCATTGAACTGTACAATTAATCCTGTGCTACACATAAAGGCCAGTGGCTACAAAATATTTCTTACGGGAAATTTTCTTGTCCACAAAAGTTCTGAATCAAATACAAACTTAGATTACCAAATATTTCATCCATATACAAATTAACGTAATTGTTATATGTGATGTGATACCATTGATCATGTAATATACTGAAAATAATCATCATATTGACCCTTCAAAACTGAAAATGTTGCTCACTTTATCAAACCTTTAACATTCTCCATAAAAAAATTGACACAGAAATTGCAAAATTTGTTATTTTCTTTCTAAACACATCAGAGCTCCCAAGAGAAAGTAGGTAATAGAGCAGCAACCCTCTGGAATAGCAATCGGACAAAAACTAAAAATTTTGTAACATCCTGTAGCACTGTCTGTCTGTCTGTCTGTCTGTTGTCTCCCTCCCATCCCTTCCTGGCAGGGAGCCCCATCTGACCGTCCCTCGGACGCTTCCA
>VZDJ01000032.1:1251965-1263922 GCA_008694505.1 Cyanoderma ruficeps | reverse complement strand
AAAAATCTGAATTAAAAAAGCAGCAACGTCCGGCGGCGGCTGCGGCAGCTGGGAGAGCAGCACGGCCCTTTGAGGCGGGACCTGCTGTCCCCAGGAGGGACAGAGCCGTGCCAGGAGCTGTCACAGCCCTGCCGGGGGACACGGCGACAGCCCCAAGGCCTTTGTTCATCCCGCAGCAACGAGCAGATCGAGGGGGAAACGCTGTGCTGAGCCCCAGGGCCGGTGGAGAGGGGAAGCAAGGCTGGGCTTGTCAGTCCTGGGGTGGGTTTGGTCATTCCTGGGTTTGGTTTGGTCATTCCCGGGTTTGGTTTGGTCATTCCCGGGTTTGGTTTGGTCATTTCTGGGTTTGGTTTGGTCATTCCCGGATTTGGTTTGGTCATTCCCAGGTTTGGGACTCCTGGGTTTGGTTTGCTCATTCCCAGT
Source organism: Cyanoderma ruficeps (assembly GCA_008694505.1). Classification (NCBI taxonomy): domain Eukaryota; kingdom Metazoa; phylum Chordata; class Aves; order Passeriformes; family Timaliidae; genus Cyanoderma; species Cyanoderma ruficeps. The sequence continues at coordinate 1,263,499 of VZDJ01000032.1, read as the reverse complement.
TTGGTTCTGCTCATTGCTGGTTTTGCCCAGTCCTGGGTTTGGTTTGGTCATTTTTGAGTTTGGTTTGGTCATTCCTGAGTTTGGTTATTTCTGGTTCTGGTCATTCCTGGGTTTAGTTTGGTCATTCCCAGGTTTGGTTCTGCTCATTGTTGGTTTTGCCCAGTCCTGGGTTTGGTTTGGTCATTCCTGAGTTTGGTCATTTCTGGGTTTGGGATTCCTGGGTTTGGTCTGGTCATTTCCAGGTTTGGTTCTGCTCATTCCTGGTTTTGCCCAGTCCTGGGTTGGATTTGGTCATTCCTGGGTTTGGGATTTCTGGGTTTGGCTTTGTCATTTTTGGGTTTGGGATTTCTGGGTTTGGTTTGGTCATTCCTGGTTTTACCCAGTCCTGGGTTGGGTTTGGTCATTCCTGGTTTTGCCCAGTCCTGGGTTTGGTTTGGTCATTCCGGGATTGGGTTTGTCCGTTCCCGGCTTTGCCATTCCCATTTCCCATTTCCCTGTGCCAGGCTCAGGCTGTCCCCACCAGGGCCAGGCTCTGTCCCCACCCTGGGACGTGCCCAGGGGAGGGGACGGGGCTGGGCTCACCCTGACCTGCCCCTCCCCACTGCTGATCACACCCCAAACCCCAACCCACCCGGGGCCTCAAGCTCATTTTCCAGGAGTTTGATGTTTCCAGGTGGAGAGGAGAGATGTGAGGACAGAGGGATCACATTCCCTGCACATTCCTGCAAAGCCTTTCCCCGTGACTGAGGCTGAAGGTCAGACCCTCCTCCTCCTCCTCCTCAGCTCCAGGGACTGAGGCTGAAGGTCAGACCCTCCTCCTCCTCCTCCTCAGCTCCAGGGACCCTCAATCCCCACTGAAGCTGCTCCATTCCCATTCCCAGGATTCCTGGGGGACAGGAACACCCCAACCCCAGCTGAAACAACCCAAATGATTTTTTTTTCACCCCCACAACCACTGCAGCTCCCGTCTGGTGAACACCAGGGACTGAGGCTGAAGGTCAGACCCTCCTCCTCCTCAGCTCCAGGGACTGAGGCTGAAGGTCAGACCCTCCTCCTCCTCAGCTCCAGGGACTCTCAATCCCCACTGAAGCTGCTCCATTCCCATTCCCGGGATCCCTGGGGGACAGGAACACCCCAACCCCTGCTGAAACAACCCAAATGATTTTTTTTCCACCCCCAGAACCACTGCAGCTCTCATCTGGTGAACACACCTTCCATATTTAATTTATTTAGAGATTCTCTACATTAAAGTATTTTCATGCCAAGGCTTCTGCCCTCCCATCCTGACCTCAGGAAAGAAAAGAGACTCAGCTTTGGGTGGAATGCACTGGAATCGAGTTGCTGTTGCAGCCACAGAGAACACAGAGAACAAACCAGAGAACTGCACACACGGGAGGGAGAAAAGCTGGAATTAGCACATTCCAGTCATGTTAGCACCTTCCCAGACTTGACAGGGAGGTGCCAACATGCTCTGGGTGAGCCAGGGCACAGCTCAGACTACCGGAAAGCCTGGGGAAAGCATGGAATTGTGCCAGCAGCAGCAGCAGCAGCGGGCCCGGAGCCTCGGCTGAACCCGTCGGAAAAGGAACAACACGGAATTGCCCAGCCGGGATCGGGAATCCCGAGCTCAGGGCTGAGGCAAATCCGTGCCTGGAGTGCAAACAGCAACAGCTCCAGCCACGGCACGGGCCCAGCACACCCGGAGCAGGTTTGAAATATCCTTTCTCAGGTTAAAAGCTGCCTCTTTTATTAACCCCTGTTGCCTGGTGTAGTGCACAGGCCGTGGTTTAAAAGCTGGGCCGGGTTTTAGGTTGGGTTTCACCTCTCAGGATCCCCTTCAGCAGCAGCAGCAGCACAAAGCCTTGACTCACCAACAGCTGTGCTGACACTTCTGAGCTCAGGCCGAGCTGCTGGCTCGGTTTGGCATCTCCAGAATTCAACCAAAAAAAAACCCCAAAAACAGGGTGAAGGAGGAAATTTACTCTGCCAACTTCAATTTAATTCAAACTTCACTGGAATTCAATAATTGAGCTTTCTCCTGCTGCTTTCAGGCAGCACCTCACTGGGTTTTGTCCTCTGAAAGGACAAGGGCTTTCCCACTTTTGCTGGTGGGGAAGTCCCCAGTGTCACCTCCCCCTGTCCTGAGTTCACACAAACCTCTCAGAAAGTGCAGCCCTGGTTAAAAACCTGCGTTTTTTTTTCACCAAGGAATGTTGTCCTGCAAGTCACATTTCCTCTCTCTTGTTTTCTAGTTTAAAGTGAAGATTTGCAATTTCTGGTCACGCTCAGCCTTGAAAACCCCACCAAAAAGAAAAAAAGGTCTCGTTTCAAAGCCTAAACCTCGTGGTGGCTATTGCACCAGGCCAGGTCTTTTTAGAGCTGGCCTAAACATCTTCCTGCACGTGGGAGAAGGGATATTTTCCAAAATAGAGAAGGGATATTTTCCAAACCGCTCTCAGTGGAACAAAACGCTGCCACGAGCGTCACCCGCTGCTGGTTGGAGCCGGGAGGGCGACGGGGAAAAAACACCAACACGTGGAAAAAAAGGAAAACCAAACCAGCACCTCACGGAGCAGGGGCACGGGCAGCTGAGCTAGTGCTTGGCATCCCGAGGGTAGAACTCGGCCAGGGTGGTCTGGGGGATCCTCTTGAGCATCTCCTTGGGGAAGATCCTGAGCAGCTGCCAGCCGATGTCCAGGGTCTCGTACACGGTGCGGTTCTCGTAGGGCCCTGCAGGGACAAACAGGGGAGGAGATGTGGGGCAGGGAAACGCCACAGGCAGCTCTGGGATCAGCCCTGGGAGCTGCTGGCATCCTTACCCTGAGCTATGAAGTTCTTCTCGAACTTCTGCAGGAACTCCAGGTAGAGGAGATCATCGGAGGTCAGCGCCTCCTCGCCCACCACGGCCTTCATGGCCTGCACGTCCTTGCCGATGGCGTAGCAGGCGTACTGTGAGGGCAACAGGAGGGAACAGCTGCCAGGACCCTCAAAAACAGCACCTCATCCCACCCCTGGGGGGCCAAGGACACCTCCCACTGGCCCAGGGTATCCCAGCCTGGCCTTGGGCACTGCCAGGGAATTCCAGCCCAGCTCCTCACCGCCCTCACAGCCAGGAATTCCTGCCCAAAATCCCACCTAAATCTCCACTTTTCCAGGGGGAAGCCATTCCCTGTGTCCTGTCCCTCCATCCCTTGTCCCCAGTCCCTCTCCAGCTCTCCTGGAGCCCCTTTAGGCCCTGGAAGAGGCTCTGAGCTCTCCCCGGAGCAGGTGAACACCCCCAGCTCAGCTGTTCCCTCCTCTCTAACCATCCACAATTCCTGTTCAAACCCAAAACCTCTCACTGAACCCTCAGTGAAGGCATTCAAGCAACCTCAGGAACGTTCTGGATCCCCAACTGATCCTTCCCCAGGCTGGGCAGCCCAAATCCCCGTTCCCAGAGGGAATTTTTACCCACCAGCTGGTTGGACACGTCGGCGTGGTCCTTCCTGGTCATCCCCTCACCAATGGCCGACTTCATCAGCCTGGACAGCGAGGGCAGGACGTTGATGGGAGGGTAAATCTGGGAGGAAAACACCCAGGGATTAACAGGAAATCCTTCAAGGATGGGAATAACCCTGAGCACCCTGAGGCACACACCTGCCTGTTGTGCAGCTGCCTGTCCACGTAGATCTGTCCCTCGGTGATGTACCCAGTCAAGTCAGGGATGGGATGAGTAATATCTGGGGGAAAAATAGAAAATAAAAAATAAAAAATGAAATGGGTTGAAAGTTTCCAGCCCTTTTCTATCCATCCTAGCACCGAGCTGCAGCTTTTTGTTGCCAGGTGACTTCAGCAATTATTCCCTGCACAAATCCCAAGCGCTCTCCAATCAGGGCTATGAGCTCCCTCAAAAGGGAAAAGGCATTTTGATCAGAAAACAGCCAAACCCTGGAATCTTAAAGAAGCCTAAAGGACCCCAGTGTGGCTGTGTGTTGGAAGCCTGGAGGCTGAGAATTTCAGGCTTTCTGTGTTAAAAGGTGCTGACCCCTCAAGCAAGCACCACATTTAACTTGAGGCTTTGGAACATGTCCCTGAGATGGAGTGATGGCACTGGGGCTGTGGCTGTGTCATTTCAATAGGTGTGTGATCTCACAGGGTGAAAAACTTAAGATTTAAAGCTTTAGTATATAGCAATACACCTGGGTGAAGATGGAGGATTTGGGGTGTTGTTTAAGTCCTTCTTTTTCACCTTCTTTTTCATGGGTTTGGGTGGTTTTTTTAATTGGGTGAAAAAGGTGCGATTTTCTTAATTAGATGAATTACAGGCCTTGGGTGATCACTATTGGGTCAAAAGTATAAATAATATAGGTCCCACCTCATTACTGAGTAACTATCACTTAAATAACCTTGAAAAGAGCTAGAGACACTCTATTTTACCTTCCTTTTTCTAACCTGTTAGTTAGAACTCATGAGCCTGTGAACAGAGTAAACATCCAAGTCCGGACTCGCAACCAACGTTCCCCGCGTATTTATTCACCCTGATTGTAGCCAGGACAAGAAGAACCCAGAACCTTTCCCGCTGTGCGCCCCCAGGGTGGGTTTCTGAAGCCCCCCAGGCTGCGACTCACCGTCGTTGGGCATGGTGAGGATGGGGATCTGGGTGATGGAGCCGTTCCTGCCCTCCACGCGCCCGGCGCGCTCGTAGATGGTGGCCAGGTCGGTGTACATGTAGCCAGGGAAGCCACGGCGCCCTGGCACCTCCTCCCGGGCTGCTGACACCTGGGACAGCCACAGAAACGTCCCTGAGGACTCAGATCCTGCACAGGTTTAGTGCCCTGGGCGTTTAAAGCGTGTCTTTGTGACAAGTGCAGTGACACAAAAGCTCCCTCGGGTGTTTGTCAGCACAGGATGAGGTAAAGCCAAGGTTGGGGTATGAAACTGGTGATTTGTTTCCAAATCGCCCACTGATGGGGTGGTTTGGGAACTTAAATGTCATCCAGTGCCACCCCTGCCGTGGCAGGGACACCTCCTGTGGTCTGTCGAGGCTGGGCGTGTCCCACTTCAGGGACAAAAAGACGAGCAGGCAAACACAGCAGCAGAGGGAACAACTCTTCTCTCCCTTATTTCAAAATCTGACTCTGTTTATATACATTTGTACAGAGCTCAAGAGATTGGCTACTCCACGTTGCCACCTCTCAACGTGGTCGGTGGCCATCACCATCAAGCATTTCTTCTCTCAGAGGAGAAGTGTGTAAACACTTTGAAAATACACATTGTTCACATGAAGCTGCCTGAAAACTCCTGCACCAAGACAGAAACTAACTCAGCGAAACGACCTCCCACTGTCCCAGGTTGCTCCAAGCCTGTCCCACCTGGCCTCGGACACTTCCAGGTGTGGAACTGACACTAAAATAAATCTCAGCCAATCAAGGATCAACCGAAACCCTCACTGGCTGTTCCCCTCCATTCCAAGGAGCATTAATCCTTGAGCAGCGGCTTCTCCTCACTTCACAGCACCCCTCCCTGCCAATAATGACGTTAATTAACGCCTTTAACGAGCACACACCTCTCTGAGAGCCTCGGCGTAGGAGCTCATGTCGGTGAGGATGACCAGCACGTGTTTCTCGCACTGGTAGGCCAGGAACTCGGCCGTGGTCAGCGCCAGGCGGGGCGTGATGATCCTCTCGATGCTGCAACACAGCCCCTGTCAGCAGGGCTGCAGGGACACCTGGGAGCCCCCAGGCACCCCTGCAGCAGCAGCATTGCAGCCGCAGCACTGCCATTGCAGTTGGAACTGCAGCACCAGAATTTCAGCTGCAGTTCCACCACCATCCCACCTGAAGCTCCACGACCACCATCCCACCTGCAGCTCCACCACCACCATCCCACCTGCAGCTCCATCAGAACCACTGAAGCTCCACCAGCATCCCACCTGCAGCTCCACCACCACCACTGCAGCTCCACCACCACCATCCCACCTGCAGCTCCACCATCCCACCTGTGGCTCCAGCACCATGCCACCTGCTGTCCCCAGCTGTTCCCCCTCCCCAGGAGCGGCCACTCACGTGGGGTCGTTGGCCAGGTTCAGGAACAGGCACACGTTGTCCATGGAGCCGTTCTCCTCAAAGTCCGACTTGAAGAACCGAGCGGTTTCCATGTTCACCTAAAGCACAGTTCTGGGTTTAACTCGGCTCATTTCGCATCTCATTAAGGGCTGACGAGCTCATTAATAACCCCCAGCAAAGATCTGCGTCCATCAGGCTCCTCTACACTCCCAGAGTGAGCAGCTTGAGGAGTTCCAGGCTGGAGATCAAGTCTGAGATACTTTACCCTGACCAGCCAGGCTTTGTTAGACTCACGGACTGGTCTGGGTGGGAAGGGACCCCAAAAACTCCTCTGGGACCAGAGGCAGGGACACCTCTCACTATCCCAGGGTGCTCCAAGCCTCATCCAACCTTGGACACCTCCAGGGATGGGGCAGCCACAGCTTCTCTGGGCAGCCTGTTCCAGAGGCACATTCCAGCCTTTGGGATTTTCCACCCATCCTTGAATTCCACACACACACACACAAAACCCGCCCAGATTCAGCCACCCTCAGGCTCTCAGTGATCCCCCAGCAGGGTGGGCTCACCCCCATGGCAGCAAAGACGATGGCAAAGTTCTCCTCGCTGTAATCCATCACATCCTTGGATTTCTTCACCAAGCCGGCCTGCCGACAGATCTGAGCAGCAATCTAGGCAACAAACATCCCGGGGTTTGCATTTGATGCCCTTCCAAGGCCCAGAATTAAACGTGGGTTTTGATTCCCAGCAGGTTTAGAGCAGCTCTGGAGGCCTCACCTCGTTGTGGGGCAGCCCAGCAGCGGAGAAAATGGGGATTTTCTGCCCCCTGGCAATGCTGTTCATGCCATCGATGGCCGAGATGCCAGTCTGGATCATTTCCTCGGGGTAGATGCGGCACTGGGGGTTGATTGGCTGCCCTGGGGGATTTTTGGAGAGAACAAACACGGTGTGAACTCCCCGGACACGCCGGGAGCTTCATCAAACAGCCCCTGGCAAAGGGCTAAAACCCTCCCAGTGACAATGACAAACCTTGAGCTGCACCTGGTCACACCTGAGCCCTTCAGAGCACCAAGGCTCTGGGGTTAAATGTTGGTGTCAGGGGTGGGAATGATTGAAAACCCCGCCAGGTTATCAGCATTTCACCTTTAGGGGTTGTGGAATTAAGTCTACAAATAATAAAGAGCAGCTTCCAAACGTTGCAGGAAGTTTTCTGCTCCCTCATCTCCCTGCACTTGGGTAATTTCATTAGAATTTGATGACACAAACATGCTCAAAGCTGAGATGAAGCTCCTCCCGAGCCAGAGCTTGTATTTTAAACCAACCATATAAATTCAGAAAGGTGAAACACGCCAGGTTTGACTTTACTCCCCCTCAGAAAAGGATTAAGAACAAACCCATAATATCCAGGAAATCCTCAGCCAAGACAATGGGGCCTCTGTCTATGGGTTTTCCTGATCCATTGAACACTCTGCCTGTAGGAAACAACAACGAAAATGAGAATTTCTGTGAAAAGCAGCTGGTTCTGCAGAAATCTGTTGGCTGGTAGATGCTCACCCAGCATGTCCTCGGACACTGGAGTTCTCAGGATGTCCCCCGTGAACTCACAGGAGGTTTTCTTGGCATCAATCCCTGAAGTGCCTTCAAACACCTGCAAATGCAGCAGGAAAAAGCAAAATAAATCACAGCACAGACATTTTGTGCTTCACAAAGCAAATCCTGAATGCTGCCCCAGCTGCAGGCCCAGGGCACAGAGAAGGAGCTGCTCTGGGAAGGGCTGGTAGAAAACACCACAAAACTCTTGTTTTTTAAAAAAAATCCACGACTTGTATCAGCAGCAACCACCAAACCTGCTGCAATTCCTTTGATCTCGTGTTTTTCCCCCCTGCCAAGTCCTTTGGATAAAATAATGTGAACCAGAAACTGCTTTTTTTAGGAGAAAATACCAGCAGGAACTTGGCACAGGGTTGATCTGGAATCCTACAGTGCAGATTCCAGGGGATTCCTTTGATCCAGCAGCAAAGGAATCCGGTGGGGTGGAAATAAATCCAGGGAGGATGGAAAGAAACCCAGGGAGGACGGAAAGAAACCCAGGGAGGATGGAAATAAATCCAGGGAGGATGGAAATAAACCCAGGGAGGATGGAAATAAACCCAGGGAGGATGGAAATAAACCCAGGGAGGATTGAAATAAACCCAGGGAGGATGGAAATAAACCCAGGGAGGATGGAAAGAAACCCAGGGAGAATGGAAAGAAACCCAGGGAGGATGGAAATTAAAAAATGTCACAGTGCACTACCAGAAATCCCCTAAAATCACCGACGCCGCCCGCACTCGGAATAAGCAGCTGATTTGTTGCTTTCATTCAAAAAGGACACATCTCCAGGCAGGTTTGATTTGGTTCAGGGCTTAATTAATTAATAAATGATGAGGAAAAGAGGCTCCTGCTCCTACCTGGACCACAGCTTTGGAGCCACTGACTTCCAGGACCTGCCCGCTCCTCCTGGTGCCGTCGGGCAGCGTCAGGTGCACGATCTCGGCGTACCTGGGGAACTGAGGGAGGCAAAGGGAGGAGGGAAGGCATCAAACTCCAGCCAGAAAATAAAAAATCCCCAGCCCCAAGCCTGGAAACTACTCGGTTTTTAAGGAGAATTTGATCATCAGAAGGAAACTCCTTCCCGGGGTGTGAAATTTCCCAGGTTAAAGGTGGTTTTTATAGGAATAAACAATATTTGCACAGTTGGAGCTGCCAGAATTTAGTTCCAAACAGGGGCAGAAAGCCCCAGTGCAGCCTCTGACAAGAAGAAAAACCTGCAGCAGCAGTTTTGGCCTTTCAGAGCAGCTTGAGAAGAGGCCAGGAGTGTGCAGAGCTTCCTCTCCCAGAGCACTGAGGTGGACACAGAAAGGTTGGGAACAAAGCAAAGCTTTCAAAAAGCAGCAAAGCAAAGCTGGCTCCTTTCAGCTTGGAATTTAACCCACGTTCCAGGGGTTTGGTAAAAACTCAAAACTCTGTTTCCTTCCTTTCCCCAACAATTCTCCCTTCCCTCCAGCCTTGGAGGAATCCCCACACTCCTTTTTATCCCAGAAATGTATCAAAATCCCTCTGGGGGATCTCCCCAGCAGTCAGGATTTTACCTTTCCCAGCTTTTCCTGCAAACTCTTCCCTCCAAAAGCTTCGTGCAGAGCTGAGAATTTACCTTAACCTGGTCCAGGATGACCAGGGGCCCGTTCACACCCGACACGGTCTTGTAAGCTGCAAAAAGAAACCAGGAATGAGTCGGGCACTTCGTCAGGAATATCCCACAGCCCATTTCTCCTGCTCATTCCCATCAGATTTGGGGGCTGATTTCTGTTTATCAGGGACAGGATTGTGTGTCCAGCATTTTTCCTGGAGGTGACACTGATCCAGGAATGAGTCAGGCACTTCCTCAGGAATATCCCACAGCCCATTTCTCCTGCTCATTCCCATCACCAGGCTCAGATTTGGGAGCTGATTTCTGTTTATCAGGGACAGAATTGTGTGTCCAGCTTTTCTCCTGCTGCCTGGAGGTGACAACAATGTGATTTTGGTGTTTTCTTCCCCATGACAGGAATTCCCTGGGGAAGTGTCCCCATGGCAGGGTTGGCACTGGGTGGCCTCTCAGTCCTTTCCAAACCATTCCATGATTCTCAGGAATATCCCACAGCCCATTTTTCCTGCTCACTCCCATCACCAGGCTCAGATTTGGGGGCTGATTTCAGTTTATCAGGGACAGGATTGTGTGTCCAGCATTTTTCCTGGAGGTGACACTGATGTGATTTTGGTGTTCCTTGCTGGCTGGAGTTAACACTGATGTGATTTTGGTGTTTTCTTCCCCATGACAGGAAATCAGGCAAGGATTTGGGACACCCTGGGAAGTGTCCCCATGGCAGGGGTGGCACTGGGTGGCCTCTCAGTCCTTTCCAAACCATTCCATAATTCTCAGGAATATCCCACAGCTCTTTTTTCCTGCTCACTCCCATCACCAGGCTCAGATTTGGGGGCTGATTTCTGTTTATCAGGGACAGGATTGTGTGTCCAGCATTTTTCCTGCGGCCTGGAGGTGACACTGATGTGATTTTGGTGTTCCTGCTGGCTGGAGTTAACACTGATGTGATTTTGGTGTTTTCTTCCCCATGACAGGAAGTCAGGAGGGGATTTGGGACACCCTGGCAAGTGTCCCCATGGCAGGGGTGGCACTGGATGGGATCTCAGTCCTTTCCAAACCATTCCATGATTCTGTGATTCCTCAGGAATATCCCACAGCCCATTTTTCCTGCTCATTCCCATCAGATTTGGGGGCTGATTTCAGTTTATCAGGGACAGGATTGTGTGTCCAGCATTTTTCCTGGAGATGACACTGATGTGATTTTGGTGCTCCTGCTGCCTGGAGGTGACACTGATGTGATTTTGGTGTTTTTTTCTCCATGACAGGAATTCCCTGGGGAAGTGTCCCCATGGCAGGGGTGGCACTGGGTGGGCTCTCAATCCTTTCCAAACCATTCCATGATTCTGTGATTCCTCAGGAATATCCCACAGCCCATTTCTCCTGCTCATTCCCATCACCAGGCTCAGATTTGGGGGCTGATTTCTGTTTATCAGGGACAGGATTGTGTGTCCAGCATTTTTCCTGGAGGTGACACTGATGTGATTTTGGTGCTCCTGCTGCCTGGAGGTGACACTGATGTGATTTTGGTGTTCCTTGCTGGCTGGAGTTAACACTGATGTGATTTTGGTGTTTTCTTCCCCATGACAGGAAGTCAGGAGGGGATTTGGGACACCCTGGCAAGTGTCCCCATGGCAGGGGTGGCACTGGATGGGCTTTAAGTCCCTTCCCACCCAAACCATTCCATGGTTCCGTGACTCCAAGTGAGGAATTTTGCTGTCAGCTCAGGGAAAAAAAGCATCACTTGACCCTCAGCTGGAGGAAATCCTGAGTCAGAGCCCCCTCAGGGTCAGGAGGAGCAGCTGGGGCTGTGCCCAGGGAGGGGAAATGGGAGAGTGGGGCCACCCAGAGCCCAGCCAGGCTCGGGAATTCCAGCAGCAGCCCCAGGGAATGACCAGGAGGGGCCTGGCAGCTGCCCCGGTGTTTGTCTGCACTGTCAACAGCTCCGTGTTTACCCTGCAATAAAACACCTCAAACTGTTGCAATGTCAGCCCTTAACGGGGCAATAATCAAACTGCCTCGGGTTAAACTCAATTCCTCAGTTTCACTCCGAAAATCCTTCTAAACAGCCTGAGACAGAAGGCTGGCCCTTGGTCTGCTGCTGTGCCCGGGATTATCCAGGGGGAGGAATCGGCCCAGAGACCCCGAGGGTTTGAATCGGCCCAGAGACCCCCGAGGGTTGGAATCGGCCCAGAGACCCCCGAGGGTCGGAATCGGCCCAGAGACCCCCCGAGGGTCGGAATCGGCCCAGAGACCCCCCGAGGGTCGGAATCGGCCCAGAGACCCCCCGAGGGTCGGAATCGGCCCAGAGG
>VZDJ01000032.1:1239737-1251122 GCA_008694505.1 Cyanoderma ruficeps | reverse complement strand
CGAAGACGAAGACGAAGACGAAGACGAAGGAAAGCAGTTCATGAATAGGAATTTTAAAAAATCAAAAAAGTCAAAAGGAGAAAGACAGGAGAAGAAAGGGCAAGAGAAAAGACCAAGAGGAAAATAAGGGAAAGGAAAGAAGGAAAAATAAAAGAGAAAAAGATTAAAATAATGAGAGAAGGGGAAAATAGAGGAAAAGAAGGATAAAAAAGCAAAAGGAAGAAAAAGGGAAAGAAAGTGAGAAAGGCTGAACAGCGAGCCAGAACGGATTTGGGGTTTAGATCAATCCCCTCCCTCCTGCTGGCCCAGAACTGGAAATATTTGGGGAAAACATCTGCAAAGAGCTCCGGGTGACTCTGTGCTGAGTGGGGGAACAACGGAGCAGAGGGAAAATAAACCTCCCGAGGAAGGGGCAAAGAGAAGAGATAATTCAGCAGGGATTAAAATAAGAAATAAGGATTAAAATAAGAAATAAGAGGGAGGGGGGAAAGGAAGAAAAGGGGAAGGTCTCCAGTTGCTGGAGCATTTGGGTCCTGTCAGGGCTCCAGCAGCAGATGGTGCTGCGGCACCGCTCACGCCCCTCCTCGGCTCCAGACAATCCGCAAAGCAATTTCCAGCCCCGGCCCCTTCAATTCTCCGCTCCTGAAATCCATTTAAAGGCTTCAACTCCCGCTCTAATGCTCGCCCAGGGAATTCCCGGGCGGGATGTTCTCATCTGCCGTCATTGGCGATGGTTTTGGGGCCGGGCAGGAGGAGGATAAACGGCCCCAGCGGCAGATTTATGTGCCAGCAGAGGAAAGGTGGATATATTTAGGATTTATTCCCTCTCCCTGCAGTAAATCTCCGTGTCCTGGATGAAGGATGGCGGCGGTTTGGGGTTTAAAAGGGGAAATCACGGAGCCAAGTGTCAGAAGTTTAGGAAAACAGAAATGATGGAAGGAAAGAGAGAGCCCCCACGGCAAAACCCGGCCAGGCCTCGGGGGATTTTCCATCAGCTCCGCCTGGGAGGAACCAGCCTGGCTGGGCCAGGGAATATCCAGCCCCAGGAAAAGCAGTGGAGAGCATCCCATGGGCAGGAGGCAGCCCTGAGGTGAGGAGGGACCACAACCTGTTGGTCCAAACTTCCCCAGAGCTCCGAAATCCCGGGCCAGGTGCTCCGATCCAGGCAGGAATCCTGGTGCTCTGAAATCCTGGTGCTCCAAAATCCCGGTGCTCCAAAATCCCAGGCTGGGTGCCCCAATCCAGGCAAGAATCCCAGCGCTGCAGAATCCTGGTGCTCTGAAATCCCAGAGCTCCAGAATCCCAGAGCTCTGAAATCCCAGGCCAAGTGCCCCGATCCAGGCAGGAATCCTGGTGCTCCACAATCCCAGAGCTCCAAAATCTCAGAGCTCCAAAATCCAGGAGCTCCAAAATTCAGGAGCTCCAAAATCCCAGAGCTCCGAAATCCCAGGCCAGAGGACGGTGGCACTGCCAGGCTCTGGGGACAGTGACACTCCAGGCTCTGGGGATGGTGACACTCCAGGTTCTGGGGACGGTGGCACTCCAGGCTGTGGGGACAGTGACACTCCAGGCTGTGGGGACAGTGGCACTCCAGGCTCTGGGGACAGTGGCACTGTGACCCAGCCCTTCCCTTGCACGAGTTCATGGGGAAAGCGTCGCCCTTCCTGGTCCTGGCCTTCCTCGCCCTCTTGGACGGAGCTGAGGAACCAAAGGGTGGAACAAATAAAGAAAATTAATGAAACCTGGACGTTTGGGGAGAGCCTTTTGGGGAGGAAGAGGCACATCAACACAGATGGGTGACACCATCAGTTCTTCCCTCAGGGCTAAATCACATTTCTGCCATCTCCAGATGACCCACACAGCGCCAGAGCAGGAATTAATCCCTCACTGCTTAATAACCCCCCTGATTGCTTTAATGCCTCCAAAGCACATTCAGTAAAGCTCTTTGAACTGGGAATTCTTTGGCGAGGAGACACCCTTGTCTGCGGCCTCCTGGTGCCAGGAAGGACTCGGGCTTTGCCAGCAGCGGTGGTGCCTCATTCCTGCTCCCAGACAGAGGCCACGGGAGCTTTCCCGGTGCCACAGCGAAGTTCCAGCCAGCAGGAGCTGCAGTGGGAAGCGTGGAGTTAATTAAATTACAGCCCCACTTACCGCCCTTGGCTGGCTGAAAAGCAAGATATCCGTAATGAGGCGTGAAAGAGCCGCTGGAAAATGTGCCTCTCAAACTTCCTGCTTTAATCCTTTTCTTTTCTTTTCCTCATTCCGTTAGTGCCACGCTCCAGCTGGCAGCCCGATGGGAGAATTTGCGCTTTGGATGGTTCAGGAGTTGACAAAACCTTTCCAAAGTCTCTTCAGAGGGTTTTGCTGCTCCCTCCTGCCCTCCCTGCTCCAGCCGGGTCCCCAGAGAGCTCCTGCATTGCCTGGATGTGGCACTCAGTGCTGGCCACAGGGCTGGGATGGGGTTGAATGGGTCTGGGAGGGTTTTTCTGGGTCCCGTGCCCTGCAGCCTCTTCCCCTCAGCTTCAGGGAGTTTAAAATCCCAGAAAAACCCTCCCAGACCCATCGAATCCAGCCTGTGACTGATCCCAGCCCAGAGTGCCACGTCCAGGTGTTCCTTGGACACTTCCAGGCGCCGAGATCTGACCCTGCCTGGGCACTGCGGGAGGGATTGAATCATCCTTCACATCATTCCAAAAAAAAAAAAGGAAACATCTGCCCTCCTGCCTGCGCAGCCAGCCATCCCAGGCTGGGCACGGCTCCAGTTCCAGCTGGAAATATCCTCAGTGGCGGCTGCTGTGCTCTGTTATTGGGAAGATTGTGTGGAACTGGCTCCCCAGCAGGGCAATAACGGGGCAGGGAGGCAGTGGGGCGCCCTGAGTGCCCATCTTCTGCAGGGCAGGGAGTGGGATGGCGCCGGGCTGGAATCAGGGAGGCCAGACGGGCTCTGCAGAGGCGGCTCCCGCTGAGATGAGGTTTTGGGTTTGTTTTGATTTTTTGCTGAGATTCAAGGTGGTTAAAAGTCCCCGGCCCTCTAAAAGCTTTGAGCCGTGTTGTAGAAAGAAGCGGAGTTCTTCAAGGCTTTGTTTTTAGTTCTTGTGTGTTGTTTATTATTTGGTGTCTCACAATTTGCTCCGCACCCAGCCGAGGTCCAGACAGCAGCTGGGACACGACACGACTGCGACTGATGGGGCCTTGCTGGGTTTTTGTACAGATAATTACGTGCCCACTAATTACTGTTTTGTACTAATGTGTGATATCTATACTAAAAGGGTCATCTCTACCCTAATCCAATAGCCTCAAACTACTTTGTGTCATCACCACCCCAGAGGATGGAGGACGAAGAAGAAGGAGAAGGATTTAGGGCAACACCCTAAATCCTCCATCTTGTCTCTCATTCATCTCTATTCTAAGAACTCTTAAACTACAAAATTTTTTACTCTGTGTTGTACTAAACTACTACTTTCATACTTTTGAGGTTTGTAATTTTTCTCTCAGTGTTGGAAGCTTCTCTTATGGACTAAAATCAAACTCAGTGTCTTTCTGGGCTTTGTGCTGAGGTTTCCAACTCCCTTGGAACGGCTCCACACCCCCTGTCCAGGGTCTGAACTTCTTTCCTCAGGTCTCAGGTTATCTAAAGGGATGCCCTGGACTCCAACAATGAGGCCGTTCCTGCACCCCAGGCAGGGCAGGATGGGCCGTGCTGACTGCCGGCTGCCCGGAAAACGGGATGTGGAGATAACAGCGCCTGTGCTGGCTGCAGAAATCACCGCGAAGGGGGATAAAAACCCAACCGGCAGCGCAGGAATGACCCGGGGGGAGCCCCGGGCTGCACTTAGATCGCAAATTGGATTGCAGGCTGCGAGCAGGGGGGCTGGAATTGCTGCTGATGGAGTTGTCCTCAGCAACAGCCAGGCACTAAAAGCTTCTCTGGAGCAAGGAAGGGCGAGGGGGAAGCGGCACCCAGGGATGTTGGAGGTGGGAGAAGGGACAGAATGCAGGGAAAAAACACTCACAGCTCCCCTGTCACCACT
Source organism: Cyanoderma ruficeps (assembly GCA_008694505.1). Classification (NCBI taxonomy): domain Eukaryota; kingdom Metazoa; phylum Chordata; class Aves; order Passeriformes; family Timaliidae; genus Cyanoderma; species Cyanoderma ruficeps. Next base: position 1,247,091 of record VZDJ01000032.1, on the reverse strand, counting down.
GGAGAAGATTTGGAGCTTCACTCCAGAAGCCTCTTTAACAGAAGGAAATCCCAAATATGCTCCCTAAGATGACCAGGTACCTCAGATTTGAGAGCAGTCTGGATTTAGGGTTTGACACCAACCCACCCCTCTCTCATGAGCTGTTCTAAACTCAAGGGGCTTCTTTATTTTACCTCTTTCTCCCATAATTCTGGGAAAAAGAACCCAGAAGAGCTTGGGCTAATTGGGCTAATTTCCTCTCCTCTAACAGCCACAGAACATGGTTAATCCTGCAGGGTGTAGCTGGTTACTCTCCTCTCACGGAGGAGAGTAAAGGGGAGGAAGAAAATGTGGAATAGCCAGGGTAAGGAATGCATTCCTTGCTTCGGAGTCAATATTCTGGTTACAGAACACAAAATGTGTGAGCAGGCCAACTCAGCTTCCCCCACTGTCGTGGGAGGCTGAATTTCCAACCTCTTCTCCAACCACCAGGATTTGGAGGCTCCATCCATTTAGTGAAGCTGCGGTGGGATTTAGGAATAGGATCAGCTGGCAGTGAAGATGTCACTGCAATGTCACCGCTCCTCTGAGGACACTAAAAATCGTTCCTTTGTGTCTTGGTATAGTCTGATGTATTGTGCTATGTCTGTGCTACTCGTGTCCTTTCCAACGTGCATTAAATTAATTTATTCGTTTGAAGAAGTCTAAAGAAACTGAGGTGGGAATAAGGTTTAGACCCAGCCACCAAAACCAATTAGATTACTGTATTTAATGTGGCTGTCAGGTGCTGCAGCCGGGGGGTCTCGGAAGCTCTGAGGGAAGAGTTTGGCAGAGAATCCGCAGTTTCTCCCGCGGCTCCAGAGTGCAGAATTAACCTGCCCCAAACACATCGCTCGGGAGCCCTCGCTGCCCGTTCATGCAAGTGTTTATTTGATCTCCGCCCTGAGGGGGCGCGGCGCCACCGCCATGACAGCTCGGCCCGCCCTCCTTCCCGCCCTTTTTCCGCCCCCGGGGTCGCCGCTCTCGCGAGACTTCGCACGCCCACCCCTTTCCTGTAATGGCGGCGCCCTAGACCGCGCGGCCGGGACTCCTCAGCGCCGTCAGTCCCCGTTGTCACCGCCACTGTCGTTTTTGTCACCGCCACTGCGGTTTCTGTCACCGCCACTGTCGTTTCTGTCACCGCTGCCACCTCCGTCACCGCCACCATGCATTCGGACGATGTGAGTCCGACCGTTCTTTCGGCCCCGTGTCAAACGCCCGCCCCGCCGCTGGGCCCGCCCCACGTGGCCGAGGGTCCCCTGTCCCCATCGCGGCTGTGGCCTGAGGGGCACAGAAGGGCCGGGGGGTGTCAATGGGGACTTGGCAGCAGCAGATGAGCTGTGCCTGCCCATCTCGGGGCTACCCGCGCTCCCTGCCCGGGGGAACACCGAGAAAACCCCAATGTTTGTGGGGTCTCCCCCATCAGAGCCGCACCAGAGGCTGCCGGAGCCGGGGGGGACATGGGGGGGCCGGGTGAGGGATGTCACGGAGTGTCACCCGCTGTTTGTCCCCGCAGGTTGTCTGGAGCATGCTGGGGAACAGGCAGTTCTGCTCCTACAAGATGACGTGAGTTTGGAGGGACGGGGTGGGCTGAGCCCAAGGGGGTTTGGGGGGATCCAGCAGGGAAAGGGACTCGGGTTCCCCCCAAACCCCACAGTGTCACCTCGGTGCCACCACACCTGAGAGTCACAAAAGACGAGCTGAGCTGCGGGAGCAGCGGGGTCTTCCTGCCCTTCCCCTCAGGAATTCCCTGTCCCCTTTTCTCCAGCACCAAAACTCAGAACTTCTGCCGGAACGAGTACAACCTGACGGGGCTGTGCAACCGCTCCTCCTGCCCGCTGGCCAACAGCCAGTACGCCACTGTCCGTGAGGAGAAAGGTCTGCCGGGGCCAGCGGGGGGAATTCATTAATCCAGGCCTCGGGAAGGGCTGCCCAGGGCGGGTTTGGAGTCCCCATCCCTGCAGGTGGCACTGCCTGGATGTGGCACTCGGGGCTCTGGGCTGGGGATCGAAGGTTGGATTTGATCCTGGAAGTCTTTTCCGCCGTGGATGGTTGTGGGGTCCAGGGAGGGGTGGGTGGCAGTGCCTGGGGGCAGCCCGGCTCTGGGGAGGGGCTCAGGGGGGTCTGTTCCCTGTTGGCAGGGCGCTGTTATCTCTACATGAAGACCATCGAGAGGGCGGCCTTCCCCCGGCGCCTCTGGGAGAGGGTGAGCCTGGGGACATGGCGGGGACCCTGGGGACACGGTGGGGACATGGTGGTGACAGTGGGGACACGGCGGGGACAGTGGGGACATGGCGGTGACAGCTGTGGAGACACAGCGGGGACAGTGGGGACAGGACAATGACAGTGGGAACATGGCGGTGACAGCTGTGGGGACATGGCAGTGCCAGTTATGGGGACATGTGTCCAGGGAAGGACAGGAGGTGGCACTCAGTGCCACTCAGGTCTGGTGACACGTGGGGGAATCCACCTTGGAGGGCTTTTCCTGGATGATTCCATTTTCCTGGATGATTCCACGACTCTGGGCGCGACGCAGCCCCTCCCCAACGTCCCTTTTTTGTCCTGCCGTGTCACCTGAGCCTTCCCCTGTCCCCGCAGGTGCTGCTGAGCAAGAACTACGAGAAGGCTCTGGAGGAGATCGACGAGAACCTCATCTACTGGCCCCGCTTCATCCGCCACAAGTGCAAGCAGAGGTTCACCAAGATCACGCAGTACCTGATCCGCATCCGCAAGCTGACGCTCAAGAGACAGTAAGGGACACAGAGGGACACACAGAGTGACCATCCAGTGACCATTGGTGGCTTCTGGAGCCGCTGCCCCTCTCCTGAGCCGCTGGCACATGGAGCTGGTCCCCGTTTTCCTGAGGGGGTTTAGGTGGATGTGACGTGGGTGAGCTGCAGGAATTCAGTGTGTAAATGCACTGAGGGAATGTGCCGAGCTGGAAGGGACCCACAGGGATGGTTGATCCCAAATCCTGGCCCTCCCAGACTCCCCAGCAGCCCCATGTGGGAGCAGTGTCCATGCTGGAGCTCTGGCAGCCTCGGGGCCGTGGCATTCCCTGGGCAGTCAGTCCCCTGTCACGGGGTGTGTCTCAATTTAGGAACACTGAAATGAATCTTGTTGTAGAAAAACTCTCTCTGACTTTATTTTGACTCCAGTATTTATAGATATGTACAGAGGTCAAGGGATTGGCTACACAGGTCACCACCCTTTCAATTTGGATGGTGGACATCACCATCAATCGTTTCTTCTCTCGCAGGAGAAGTGTGTAAACATTCTAAGAATAGACATTGTTTACATCGAGGCCACGTGTGAAAGTTCTATAGAAAGACAAAAGACAGAAAACTCAGGGCAACAGTCCTCAGCACCCTCTGGGGGAGAATCTTTCCTAAATTCTAACCCAACCCTGCCCTGACGTGGCTGCAGCCATTCCCTGTCCCTGGGAGCTGAGATCAGAGCTGTCTCTCCAGGTGTCCTCAGCTGCTCCTCCTGGGTCCCCTCCAGACCCTTCCCATCCTTTGGATTCTCTCTGACACCTTCCTTGCCCTGAGGCACCCCGAAGTGCCCCCAGGACATTCCAGACATTTGGAATGCTGCGGCTGCTGGCTGCTGCTGCCAGGGGCTGTGACATTCCCAGTGTTCCCTGTCGTGACATTCCCAGTGTTCCCTGTCGTGACATTCCCAGTGTTCCCTGTCGTGACATTCCCAATGCCTGTTCCCTGCAGGAGGAAGCTGGTCCCGCTGCGCAGGAAGATTGAGAGGCGCGAGAACAGGCGAGAGGTCAGGACTGCTCCCTGTCCCCCTCTGTCCCCAACGACTGCTGTCACCTCCTGTCCCCAACGACTGCTCTGTGTCCCCTCCTGTCCCCACTGACTGCTCTGTGTCCCCTCCTGTCCCCACTGACTGCTCTGTGTCCCCTCCTGTCCTCGTGACTGTTCCCTGTCCCCTGCTGTCCCCACGGCTGCCCTGTGTCCCCTGCTGTCCCCATGGCTGCCCCATGTCCCCTGCTGTCCCCACGGCTGCCCCGTGTCCCCTCCTGTCCCCAACGATGGCTCCGTGTCCCCTGCTGTCCCCAGTGACTGCTCCCTGTCCCCTGCTGTCCCCACTGGCTGCCCCGTGTCCCCTGCTGTCCCCACGGCTGCCCCTGTCCCCTGTTGTCCCCGCAGTGTCCCCTGTGCCCCGCGGGCTGACGGAGCTGCTCTGTGTCCCCAGGAGAAGGCCCTGGTGGCCGCCCAGCTGGACAACGCCATCGAGAAGGAGCTGCTGGAGAGGCTGAAGCAGGACACGGTGAGGGGGACACAGAGCTCACGGTGCCCCTGGGGGGAGCCGGGAACCCCAAAACNACCCCAAAACACAGGGAGCCCAAAATACAGGGACCCCAAAACACAGGGAGTCCAAAACACAGGGAGCCCCAAAACACCAGGGCTCCCCAAAACACCAGGGAGCCCCAAAACACCAGGGAGCCCCAAAACACGGGGAGCCCCAGAACACAGGGCTCCCCAAAACACCAAGGAACCCCAAAACACCAGGGCTCCCCAAAACACCAAGGAACCCCAAAACACCAGGGCTCCCCAAAACACAGGGAACCGCAAAACACCAGGGCTCCCCAAAACACAGGGAACCGCAAAACACAGGGACCCCAAAACAAGGGCTGCCCTCCTCTCTGTGCTCAAGGAACCCCAAAACAAGGGCTGCCCAAAACACAGGGAACCCCAAAACAAGGACTGCCCAAAACACGGAACCCCAAAACAAGGGCTGCCCTCGTTTCTGCAGGAGTGTGGGCTCAGAGCTGGGACGGGGCTGATGCACAGCTCAGTCTGGTGCTGCCCCGTGCAGGCTTTCCGTGCCCTCCCAGCCCAAAGTCCATGTTTCTCATGGAAAATCCCAATTTTCCTTTCAGTATGGAGACATTTACAACTTCCCCATCCACGCCTTTGACAAGGCCCTCCAGCAGCAAGATGCAGAGAGCGAGAGCGAGTCGGAGAGGGAGGAAGATGATGATGATGATGAGGTAAAGCTGCCAGCCCTGGTGCTGGAGCTGGGCTGCTCCTTTCCTGCTGGCTGAGAACAGCTCAGGAAAAGCTTCTGGTGGCCTTGGTGGCTCTGCCGTGAGGCTGCTGTGCTCAGTGCCTGCCTCTGTTCCCTGCAGGATAAAAGGGAGTTTGTGGAGGCGGAGGACAGCGAGCTCAGCGACTTTGAGGTGGGTGAAGCACCGGGAACAAACCGAGCCTGAGCTGCCTGGGCACCTCCACCCTTGGGTGCCTCTGGGGATGGGTAAGGGGCAGCAAAATCAGAGCTGTGGGAGAGAATTGTGCAGAGGGAGCCCAGCCCAGCTCCTCTGGAGCCCGGGGTTGTGGAATGGGATTGTACTCGAGGTGATTTTTGGGGAAGGAGGAGGTTCACACAGCCTGCTCTGACATCACTCCGGTCACTCAATTCTCCCTCAGGACATGGATAAGTTGGAGACAAGCAGTGAGGAGGAGCAGGAAGAGGAGGAAGAAGTAGAGAAGGAAACCTCCCGCTCCAAATCTAAAGGGAAAACGCCCCTGAAGGGCCCGGCCAGGAGGAAACGTCCCCACATCGAGATCGAGTACGAAGAGGAGACAGAGCCTGGCACCAAGACAAAAGCAGCCTGAGCCCTCCCTGCTCCCATTTTGTACTGACTGACAGAACTCCAGGTGTGACACCAGACTCCAGCATCTGTCACCCACCTGCCACCCCTGCACAGCACCCTGGGGAGCTCCTGGTTTTACGCTGCACACCTTTCCTGCAAGGACAGCGGGGTTTCTGTCCCCAGCCCAGGGAGTTTGGGAACATCCCTCCCCTCCTCTGCAGGCACAGAGAGCTCAGCCCAGACTCTGCTCCCGGCCTGGGGGCCTCTGCTGTAAGGCTGGAGGAGCCTCACCCGGCCCTGGGGGCACCTGGATGTGTGTGGGGGACTCGCAGGTGGGACAAGAACGACAGAACTCAATAAACAGAAGGATTTTATTGTACAGAAGGGGGTGGCGGTGTCAGGAGCTCTCCCGCACCCTCCTGAGGCATTCCCGCACCCTGTTCTCCGCACAGCTGCTGTGCACCCCTTCCAGCAGCACCTGCAGGGGGAAAAACAGCATTCCCTGAGCCCTGCAGCATTCCCTGAGCCCTGCAGGGGGAAAAGCAGCATTCCCTGAGCCCTGTAGGGGGAAAAGCAGCATTCCCTGAGCCCTGCAGCAGCTGCAGGGGGAAAAGCAGCGTTCCCTGAGCCCTGCAGCATTCCCTGAGCCCTGCAGGGGGAAAAGCAGCATTCCCTGAGCCCTGCAGGGAGTCACCCACCTCCCTGAGCCCCGTGGTGGGGCACAGCACACCCTGACCCCGTCACCAGCCACGGAGTCACTGATAATCAGTCATTGAAATTGGGGAGGGAATTTAAAACCCTGCTGAAATTCCAAATGCTGCTGGGCTGAGAGGGCAGAGGGCCCTGCAGGCAGCACAGACTCACCTTCACCCGGCCCTGGGAGCAGTGGTCCAGCAGGATGAGGCACTGGGTGGCCCCCTGCAGCAGGGCAGCCCTGACGGGCTCGGGGGTCGGGCCCCGCTCGGTGTGAACGTCCCAGAGCAACCTCAGCAGGGCCGGGAGGAGCACGGGGAGCCTGCAGGGCATCCTGCAAGGGAAACATCCCAAAGCCTTCCCCAGCTGGGGACAGACGGCCCGGGGCTGCCCTGGGGCAGGGTGGGTGCCAGGACACGCAGGAACCTCGGGGTGGTGTGTGTTGGGAATGGTGTTGGGAATGGTGTTGGGAATGGTGTTGGGAATGGTGTTGGGAATGGTGTTGGGAATGGTGTTGGGAGTGCTGTCACTGCACAGCCCAGAGTTCGCCCCACGCTGATTTAATTTATGCTTTTGGAACAACCACAGGTCCAAAATGAGATCAAAATGAGGGCCCAGCTTCATTCTGGAGCCAGGTTTTTCAGTAATGCCCATGAGGACTTCCTGGCACATTTTTCCCGTAGGATTTCAGGGTTTTTGTCCTCGAGAAAAAGTAACTTTGAGTGTTAAAGTGGAAACATTCAGGGTCAGTGCCAGGACACGCAGGAACCTCGGGGTGGTGTTTGTTGGGGATGGTCTTGGGAATGGTGTCACTGCACAGCCCAGGGTTCGCTCCACGCTGATTTAATTTATGCTTTTGGAACAAGCACAGGTCCAAAATGAGGACCCAGCTTCATTCTGGAGCCAGGTTTTTCAGTAATGCCAGTGAGGACTTCCTGGCACATTTTTCCCGTAGGATTTCAGGGTTTTTTTCCTCGAGAAAAAGTAACTTTGGGTGTTAAAGTGGAAACATTCAGGATAAGGATGAAA
>VZDJ01000032.1:1229656-1239724 GCA_008694505.1 Cyanoderma ruficeps | reverse complement strand
TGTTGGGGATGGTCTTGGGAATGGTGTCACTGCACAGCCCAGGGTTCGCTCCACGCTGATTTAATTTATGCTTTTGGAACAAGCACAGGTCCAAAATGAGGACCCAGCTTCATTCTGGAGCCAGGTTTTTCAGTAATGCCAGTGAGGACTTCCTGGCACATTTTTCCCGTTGGATTTCAGGGTTTTTTTCCTTGAGAAAAAGTAACTTTGGGTGTTAAAGTGGAAACATTCAGGATAAGGATGAAACATTCATGTGAGGACAGGCTTGCAGGGCAGCTTCTCAGTGTATAATCCCCCCAGAGGGGTACCTGGGCCAGGCGTGCTCGATGGTGCACTGCAGAGTCTCCAGGATTCCCAGCCTGGCCTTTTCCTCAGGGCCGTCAGAGACCTCCAGGTAGCCCAGGATGACCCTCTCCAGCCTCTTCAGGTGCCTCACGATGAGGATGCCGAGTCTGGAGGCACAAACACACCCTGAGGAGGGAGCACAGATACCCCTGGAGCCCAAAAACACCCTGAGGAGGGAGGACAGATACCCTTGTACCCCAAAAACATCCTGAGGAGGGAGCACAGATACCCCTGGAGCCCAAAAACACCCTGAGGAGGGAGCACAGATACCCCTGGAGCCCAAACACACCCTGAGGAGGGAGGATAGATACCCTTGGACCCCAAAACACACCCTGAGGAGGGAGCACAGATACCCTTGGATCCCAAAAACGCTGAAGAGGGAGCACAGATACCCCTGGAGCCCAAAAACACCCTGAGGAGGGAGCTTATCCTTGAATACCAAGCCCAGGGCCCATCCTTGTTCTCTCACCCCCTCAGGAAGGTGAGCAGGACCCCAAATTCAGCTCTCACCCCCTCAGGAAGGTGGGCAGGACCCCAAGTTCAGCTCTGACCCCCTCAGGAAGGCGAGCAGGACCCCAAGTTCAGCTCTGACCCCCCAGGAAGGTGGGCAGGACCCCAAGTTCAGCTCTCACCCCCTCAGGAAGTGAGCACGGCCCCAGGAACAGCTCTGACCCCCTCAGGAAGGCGCCCAGGTGGCCCTGTCCCCTCAGTCTGACCTGGTGACAAAGGCTGGAAGGGTCTGTGCGTACACCCTGCGCAGGGCCAGGCGGTGCTCGGCCTCCATGTGGGTCAGCACCAGCTGCAGCACCTGGTCCCAGGGGCTGGTGGCCCCCCTGCCCTGGCCCTGGCGCCGCTGGCATCGCTCCAGCACGGGCAGCAGGTCCAGCAGGCACAGCAGCACGGCCTGGTTTGGGGACAGACGGGGAATCTGAGCTCCAAAAAACAACAAATCCCAACCCTGTGGCCGCCCTCAGCTGAGCTGAGTGCTTCAAACCCCTTCCCTGCCCGCCTGGAATGGGGCAGGAGGGAAGAGCTCTTCCCTCTGTGGCGTTTTTCCTGGAATTTACAGAGTTATTTTGTCTCACAGGAGTGTGACAGGGAACAGGCTTGGCCTCCTGCCTTAAACTGAGGGGCTGCCACTGCCCCGGGGCACCCTAAACCCGAGTTCAGCCGAGTTCTCATCCTACCTGGGTGAGAGGGGCCACCCTAAACCCGAGTTCAGCCCTCCTACCTGGATGAGAGGAGCCACCCTAAACCCGAGTTCAGCCCTCCTACCTGGATGAGAGGGGCCTCCCTGGAGTAGAGGTGGTTGTAGAGGGCGTGGAACACCACCTGGGCCCTGTTGAACTGGCACAGATCTGCTCCTGGCTGCAACAACACACAGCAGCACCCCACAGTTACTCCTGGGCAGCAGAAAAATCCTAAACAAACTGCTGTAAATGCAGCAGGAACAGAATTGAGGAACCTGATCCACAGGGGGGAATGGCTGGAGCAGGGTCAGGTTGGATTTTAAGGAAAGATCTTCCCCCAGTGGGTTCCCAGGCTCCCCAAGGAACAGGCACAGCCCCGAGCCTGCCAGAGAAACGCTCTGACGGATGAGATTTTTGGGTGTCTGTGCAGGGCCAGGGGAGGGACTCTGATCCCTGCGGATCCCTTCCCCTCAGGACATTCCGTGGTTGCCCCTCCCTTCACACAAGGCGCACAGAAGGGCTCCGAGCCCTCCCTCACCACGTTGAGGACGATGTGGTGCAGGCAGCGCACTCCCAGCACTTTGTTCTCCTCCTGGAAGTCGTCGGAGAGGAGCAGCGCGGGCGGCAGGACCCGGCCCAGGTGCGGGCACAGCCAGGGCCGGCCGACGCGGAGCAGGGACCAGGAAAACACGTCCTTGGAGGCAGGGTTACGCTTCCAGGTGTCCCTGGAGAGACAGACGCGGCTCAGGGAAGGCAGAGGGCTCATCTCCCCTGCACTCGAGGCTCTCAGCCGGCAGCAAGCTCTGACCATCACCCCCCAACACCTTCCACTGCAAAGCTCCTGGTTTTGTGTTTATCATCTCTTGAGCCTCAGCTCCGTTTCCTAGTATTTCCTACAGACATCCTCCAAACACTACCACACTCCCCTTCCCACTCACTTTGTCAACTCCTTCTTCAGGAGCTCCATCACGGCTCCAAACATTCCTTCCTCATCCCCCTCCTTTCCCTGCAGGAACTCCTCCACCGAGGCGCAGCCCGCAGCCCGGACCAGCCTCTCCAGCACCTCCCGAGCCACCGCCCGACTCCTGTCCGTGGTCCAGGGCCTCTTCTCTTTGTGGGTGACGGCGAAGACGAACGCGTGTCCCAGCACCCGGCGCAGGGCCGGCCCCGCCGCGGCCACCCCCCGGCTGCTCCCGGCATCTTCCAGCTTCCGCAGCAGCAGCAGGAACGCGGCGCCGACGCGCTCCGCCCGCTCCGCCGCGGCTCCCGGCGCCGTGTCCCGCCCGCGGGGCTCGGCCCCGTCCTGCTCCCGGCCAGGAGGAGCAGCCAGGCCGCCCAGGGCCGCCGCCAGCTCGCCCAGCTCGGCCGAGCCCGGCAGCCGGCTGGGATCCGCCGCCTCCAGCAGCGCCGTCAGCTCCCGCAGCGCTCCGGGATCCTCGGGCAGAGCCAGCCGGGCCCGCAGCAGCTCCTGCTCGGCCGAGGGAGCGAGGGGCAGCGGGGGATCCTGCCCGGGACCCCGCTCCGGGCTCGGGCCGCTGCTTTCCATGGGCTGACAGTGGCTCCGNCGGGACGCCTCAGAGACCCCCAGGACACCCCAGAGCCTCCTGGGACCCCCTCAAAGACCCCCAAGCACCCTCGGGACCCCTTCAGGGACCTCCGAGCAGCCTCGGGACTCCCTCATACATCCCCGATCTCCCCGGGACACTCTCAGGGATCCCCTCACAGACCCCCGATGTCCTCAGCAATCCCCTCACAGACCCCCGGTCTCCCCCGCTCCCGTCACCGCGGCGCCGCCGCCACCCGCACCACGCGCGCGAACTGTCGCAAAACCCCGCCCGTTGCCGTAAAGCCGACGACAGAGGGGGGCGCGGCTTTGTGTGAATAAATTAGCATCGCTAATTAACGGCCGCGGAGCCCGGCAGAGCGGCGGCGCGGAGCGGAGAAAACGGGAACGAGAACGGGAGAGAGACACAGAATGATTCGTGGGGGGGTTAAACAAGGGACAGGGAGGGCTGAGGTGGGGACAGGGGTGTCGCCATGACTTGGAGGGCAGAGGCGCGGGGGCAGGGCTGGGGCGCGGCGGCCCTTTCGGCGATCCTTCCGGTTCATGGAGATGATGAATGGGAGCGGCACGCGGCTGCGTGACGTGTGCGCCCTGCGTTACGACACGGCACAGTCCCATCTGACCGCCGGGGGGTCCTGACGTCACACTGACGTCACCTTTCCTGTCACCCGTCAAAAACAGCGGGATTGCGAACCGGGGGAGGGCTGTGGGGTGTGTGACGTAAAGTGGGGGCGCCGGGAGGAGAGGACCCCCTGGCTTCACCCTGGGGCTCAGCTTCCCACGGGGAATTCCAGCCTGTCCCGGCTCCACGGGGAGCACAACCTGCACGATGACAAATCCCAAACCGAGCCGCGGTTTCGGGGGTAAAAATCCCAAACCGAGCCACAGTTATTGGGATAAAAATCCCAAACAGAGCCGCGGTTATTGAGGTAAAAATCCCAAACAGAGCCATGATTTTTGGGGTAAAAAAACCGAGCCGCGGTTTTTGGGGTAAAAATCCCAAGAGGGAAACTCCGGATCCTTGCGGAGCCGCCCCGGGCAGGCGGGGTGGGCGATGCCCGGCGCTCCCACGGTGGATCCCGCTGGATCCCTCTGGATCCCGCAGAACCCCGCAGGATGTGCAGCGGGGCCGCCCCACACCAGCTCGTCCCGGAGGGTCCCGATGGCGGCTCGGGGCTGCCCCGGCCCGGCCGTGGGTTTGTCACACGTGGGGCACACCCAGCGCACCTCCGGCCACTCGAGCAGACGCCTGCGGGCGGCGGGAATTGCGGGAAAACGCCGATTCCAGCCGGGAATTCCCGGCTCCCCGCCCCGCCCGGCCGGCTGCTGGCACGGCAGCACCCCCGGCTCCTCCTTCACCCGAAAATCCTCCAGGCAGACGGCGCAGGTCGGCTGTGGGAGGTGAGACGGAGCCTGAGGGCGGGTGTGAATGTGGGGGACCCGCCAGAAATGCCACGGCTCGGGGAAATCCCGGGAATTTCCAGCCGGGAGCTCAGCACAGTCCCCAAACCACCCGCGGGGAGAGGAATTCCCTCCCGATCCGGGCCCAAACGTGCCCACATCATGTCCACAGCCTGTCCTGGCCCCCGGATGTGTCCTGAGGGTTATCCCAGTTCATCCACAGCCTGTCCCAGCCCTGACATGTGTCCTGAGGGTTATCCCGGTTCATCCCAGCCTGTCCCAGCCCCGGGATGTGTCCTGAGGGTTATCCCAGTTCATCCCAGCCTGTCCCGGCCCTGGGATGTGTCCCGAGGGTTATCCCAGTTCATCCCAGCCTGTCCCAGCCCTGGGATGTGTCCTGAGGGTTATCCCGGTTCATCCCAGCCTGTCCCAGCCCCGGGATGTGTCCTGAGGGTTATCCCAGTTCATCCCAGCCTGTCCCGGCCCTGGGATGTGTCCCGAGGGTTGTCCCCAAGCCCACGAGGCGTGCCCAGGCCCTTCCTTAGCACTGCCTTTATTTCACAGGGTGACACGGGGCACGGAGAACACCCAAACACCACGACAGGAGCTGGCCTGAGCCCACACACCGGGCCTGGCGTCACCACAAACACACGGGACACACCACAGGGGACACACGGAGCTGCAGTGTCCTGCCAGGGAGGGACACGAATGCCGGGGGGGACAACAAAGCCTCCAAGGCTCCCTGGAGGCCACGGGGTCACGGGTGATGTGGGGCTGAGTCCCTGCAGAGGCATCTCGGGGTGAGCAGGCTGGGACAGAGACCATGGCCAGGCCTCCTTGGGAACAGTATTGAGGTCATCCCATGAGGGGACACCATCGAGGTGATCCCACGAGGAAACACCACTGAGGTGACCCTACAAGGGGACACCATTGGGGTCATCCCATGAGGGGACACCATTGGGGTTATCCCATCCAGGGGACACCATCGGGGTGATCCCGTGCAGGGGACACCATTGGGGTGATCCTATCAGGGGACACCATCAAGTTGACCCCATGAGGGGACACTATCGAGGTGATCCCATCAGGGGACACCACTGGCCATGGCCAGGCCTCCTCGGGGGGCAGAACTGCAGGTGGAGGGGCTGGGCCACCCCACGGGTGACCCCCTGAGCTGGGGGGGGCTGCGGGTGACCCCCAGCAGCCCCTCAGGAGCTCCTCTTGAGGCGCAGGGCGTTGTCCAGGGCCACCAGCTGGCGCAGGAAGCCGCGGTTGGGGATGATCCCGCGGTGGTCCTTGACCGTCTTTATGGCTTCGACCAGGGGCATGTGGTGGCGGATCATGAGGTAGGCGAGGACCAGGGTGGCCGACCTGCTGACCCCGACGGCACAGTGCACGAGGATCCTCCCTGTGGGGACACCGTGTCACAGCAGAGCCAGGAAAAGCCCAAATCCCAAACCTCCCGAACGCTCAGGGGGCCCTGGAGCACCTGGAGCCGTGGGGCAGCACCTGAGGGGCAGGAGGGGCTGGGAGGTCCCGAGGTCAGAGCGTCCTGATGGCCCAAAAGGGACAGAATGGGGCCAGAAGCAGCTCAGGACACGGGTTGAGGCTGTGACCTGAGGGGACAGTGCTCTCATCCAGCCTGCTCCCTCTGGGGAGGAGGGGACGCCATCAGGGGACACCACTGGGGCCATCCTGTGAGGGGACACCATGGGGGTTATCCCGTGAGGGGACACCATTGGGGTCATCCCGTGAGGGGACACCATTGGGGTCATCCTGTGAGGGGACACCATGGGGGTTATCCCGTGAGGGGACACCATTGGGGTCATCCCGTGAGGGGACACCATGGGGGTCATCCCGTGAGGGGACACCATGGGGGTCATCCTGTGAGGGGACACCACTGGGGTTATCCCGTGAGGGCACACCACGGGGGTCATCCTGTGAGGGGACACCACTGGGGTTATCCCGTGAGGGGACACCATGGGGGTCATCCTGTGAGGGGACACCACTGGGGTCATCCTGTGAGGGGACACCATGGGGGTCATCCTGTGAGGGGACACCACTGGGGTCATCCCATGAGGGGACACCATTGGGGTGATCCCATGAGGAAACACCATCAAGGTGATCCCATCCAGGCGACACTGTTGAGGTGATCCCATGAGGGGACATCGTTGGGGTGATCCCATGAGGGGACACTATTGAGGTCATCCCATGAGGGGACACCATTGAGACGATCCCAGGAGGAAACACCATTGAGGTGACCCTATAGTGGGACACCTTTGGGGCGATCCCACGAGCAGACACCCCCGAGCTCACCCCACAAGCAGACACCGTCCCCACCCTTGTTCCCCAGTGCCCTTAACCAACACCCACCACCACCCCGCCCCTCCAGCCCCCCTCCCTGGGCCATCTCCCCCCACCCTTAACCAACACCCACCACCACACCCCCTCCCTGGGCCATCTCCCCCCAGCCCAGCCGCTCTCCCTCCCCTCTCCCCGCGCCCCGGGGACCTTCGTTGAGGGCCTGGTGGATGAAGTCGGCGGCGGGGTAGAAGTAGGGGCTCATGTCGAAGGAGGGCGAGTCGTGGGCCTCGATGCCCAGGTAGCGGATGCCCGTGCCCTCGTAGAACTCGGCGCCGCCGCGCCAGCGGCAGTGGGACGCGTTCAGCACGTGGGTGATGCGCAGCTGCAGCAGCTCCCGGCGGTTGGACGCGATGTCTCTGCGGGGCACAGCGGGGAGGGGACACCTCAGGGCAGGAAAAGTGTCCCAGGGGACAGGGAAAGTGTCCCAGGGGACAGCTCAGGGCAGGAGAAGTGTCCCAAGGAACAGGGAAAGTATCCCAGGGGACAGCTCAGAGGAGAAAAAGTGTCCCAGGAGACAGGGAAAGTGTCCCAGGGGACATCTCAGGGCAGGAAAGGTGTCCCAGGGGACAGGGAAAGTGTCCCAGGGGACATCTCAGGGCAGGAAAAGTGTCCCAGGGGACAGCTTGGAGCAGAAAAGTGTCCCAGGGGACAGTTCAGAGCAGGAAAAGTGTCCCAGGGGACAGGGAAAGTATCCCAGGGGACAGCTCAGAGGAGAAAAAGTGTCCCAGGAGACAGGGAAAGTGTCCCAGGGGACAGCTCAGGGCAGGAAAAGTGTCACAGGGGACAGGGAAAGTGTCCCAGGGGACAGCTCAGAGCAGAAAAAGTGTCCCAAGGGACACCTCGGAGCAGGAGAAGTGTCCCAGCACACCCAGAAAGGCTGGCCTGGACAAGCGTTTCTGGCTGAGGGAGATGGGGGGAAAAAACCTGGATTTTTGAGATTATTGGGTTTTAAGGTTATAATATAGATTATTTTATATACAATATATCATGTATGTATATAATATAACAATATATGATTAATATAATATAATAATATAGGATTAATATATAATATGACATGGTATAATATAATGAGATATAATATAATAATATATAATGATATATAATGATATATAATGATATATGATTAATATAATTTAACATATATATATTCAACATATATATATATTCAACAATGAATTCTTTTCTGAATGTCTAACTTAGGGTGTCCCGATTATTATAAGATATTTAGATTATAAAATCTAAAGAATAATACCTAATAATAAAAAACAATACAGGCGTCACCTCATTATTGGGTAATTAGCTCTTAAGCAACCTTGGAAAGAGTGCGAGGTACCTCATTTTGCCTCCAGTTAGAGACAAACCCTAGTTAAGGCTCTGTGAATAGACAAGAATTAACAAACATCCAACTCTGAAGGCAAGAACTGTCACTCCTGTGTGAAGAGCTCTGGGGTTTGGTTTCCTTTTCCCGAGATTTCGGTGGTGGTTCTGGTGGTGGTTCTGGTGGTGGTTCTGGTGGTGGTTCTGGTGGTGGTTCTGGTGGGTCTTTTTTTGCCCTCTGCAGGCTTTGAGCCTTCAGCCAGAATGAAACGGAGTCTTCAAGGTCTCGTTGTTTCTTGATTTCTCACGTGTTTATTATTTCTTACCTTACAAGTTTTTCTCTGTGCCCGGCCGAGATGTTCACAGCAGCCCGGACACAGGATGACTCCCCCCGTGATGGGAGGTCGCTGTCCTCTCATACAGATAATTACATGTGTCTTAATTACAATTCTGTGCCAATGCCTGTTACCTGTCCTAAAGGGGTCACCTCTACTCTGACCCAATGCCCTCAAACTACTCTGTGCCCCTGTCACTGCAGAAGGTGGATGCCAAGGGGGAACAAGAAGAGCCCAGGGTTCCACCCTAAATCCTCCATCTTGTTCCCCATCCTAAGAACCCAAAACTACAAAATTTCCCACCCGGCGATAAACTGCACCACTGTCTGTCACACCTTGGTGACTTGTCATTCTTCTCACGGACTGGAATCAAAGCCTGCGTCTTCCTGGGCTCTGCCAGGCACCTCCCCTGGCCAGACCCCCCTGGACAGGTCTCAAACCCTTTTTCTCAGGTCCCAGACCCCTCTGCCGAGGTCTGTGACCATCCAGGGTGCCCAGAGGGATGCCCGGGACTCCCAACTGTTGCCTTGAGCTTTTTGTCTTTTTGCTTTTCTGTAGAACTTTCTCACGCAGCTTTCTGAAAACAATGTCTATTCTTAGAATGTTTACACACTTCTCCTGTGAGAGAAGAAATGAACGATGGTGATGTCCACCAGCCAGGTTGGAGAGGTGGAGACCTATCTAGCCAATATCTTGACCTCTGTCCAAATGTATAAGAGTTAAATCGTAAATAAAGGAGAGACACCCAACAAAGAACCAGATCGAGGCAGGCAGAAAGAACCCGAGGCCGTCACTTACTGGTCCCCCAGGTAGAGGCCGGGCCACACCTCGTCGGCGTGGTTGCAGGCGGTTTTCCCGGTGTAGAGCAGCCGCTCCAGCTCCAGCACGCTGAGCATCGGGCGGCCCCCGCGCTCCTCCCGCGGGGCGCGGCTCGGGGAGCGCCCGCTGCCCCGGTACAGCCGGGACAGGAACGCCATGGGAACCGCCCGGCCCCACACGGCATGCCGGACACGGGCCGGGGGGTCACGGGCCGGGGGGTCACGGGCCGGGGGGTCACTGCTGCTGCTGCTGCCGCCCACCGTCCTGCAGGAAAACCGGAGAGGATGTCAGGAGAAACGGCTCCAAACCCAGGGCTGAGGGTGTGCAGGGATGGGAATGGGGCTGGAGCGCCAGGAGGGGCTCAGGGAGCTGGGAAAGGACCAGGGAAAGCACCAGGAGAGGATGAGGGAGCTGGGAAAGCACCAGGAGAAGGTGAGGGAGCTGGGAAAGGACCAGGAGAAGGTGAGGGAGCTGGGAAAGGACCAGGAGAAGGTGACGGAGCTGGGAAAGCACCAGGAGAGGATGAGGGAAAAGCACCAGGAGGGGCTGATGGAGCTGGGAAAGCACCAGGAGAGGGTGAGGGAGCTGGGGAAGCACCAGGAGAGGCTGAGGGAGCTGGGAAAGCACCAGGAGGGGCTGAGGGAGATGGGAAAGCACCAGGAGAGGCTGAGGGAGCTGGGAAAGCACCAGGAGAGGCTGAGGGAGCTGGGGAAGGTGCTGAGCCTGGAGAAAA
>VZDJ01000032.1:1165953-1189328 GCA_008694505.1 Cyanoderma ruficeps | reverse complement strand
TCCATCCATCCATCCATCCATCCATCCATCCATCCATCCATCCATCCCTCCCTCCCTCCCTCCCTCCATCCATCCCTGCCCTGTGACAAACCCTGACTGTGTTTTGTCCCTACTCTGTCACCCTGGGGCTGAGGAGGGTTTGGAGAGCCCCAAATTCCTCCTCCTCCAGTTTCCCTGGAGATGTTCCCGCTCTGCCCCAGCAGGGATTGAGCCCGGCTCTGCTCCCTGGAGGGCTGCGGGAGCTCTCCATGGAAACCTGGCAGGAGAGTGAATCCACAAACACCAGAGGTTTGTGTCCAAAAAGGAGACAGAGGAGCCCTGGGGCTTTATTTGGATAAAGGGAGAGGTCACAGGGTATTTCCTGTGGGGTCTCTCCAAATTTTAGAGGACCCAGCCTCCTTTGTATCCTGATTTCCCTCTCCTTCCCCACTGGCTGAGGTATTCGAGAGGTACAGACGTCCCAAATCACCCAACCCAGACCTTTTCTGCTGTATCCACCCCTTTGTCCTTTCCTTGTGTCAATCACTGGAATTCCTACGGAATTTATGGTTCTTCCTCTCATCCCTCAGTATCCAATTCTATTAATGTATTTATCGCAGTTTGTTTGTCAGGACAAATCCCTCGTTCCTTTCACCAGGTGGGGCTGGACCTGCCGAGCTCCCGACCTGCCCAGGGGGAGATTTCTGCTGCAGCAGACCCCAGTTCACAGCCAAAAAAAATGTCCTGAAATGGAGACATGAAACATCTCCAGAAAAAGTGGGGTGAGACCTCGGAGTGCCCGGATTTCCCCCTGGAGGGTTGGAAATTCTGTGGTGCTGGAAGGTTCTGGCGTGGTCACACCCTCCCAGATGTGCAGATTGACCTGAGAAAGGGAAAAAATCTGATAAAACCCTGCTCCTCGTGAACTTGAAACTCACCTGGAGCCTGGGGAAACATCGATTCTGCTCTGGGAGCTCCTCTCCTCGGCCCGGAGTGAGGAGTTATTTCTGTACCTGTGTCGGGGACCTGATGGGAATTTTAAAGCCTTTAACTCCCGGGCTGTGTCTGTGCCGCATTCGCTGTCAAAAATCAGCTTTAGAGAAACCCTGAGTTACTCCCAGCATGAAACTCCCCAAAAAAAAGCTTCAGGTACCTGGAAAAGGTGCCTGGGCCTCGGCACTGGTGCTGTACACAGATATTTGTGTGGGGTTATTGATGCTGCCTCCTCTCCCAGGGGCTCGGCGCATTAATCCCCAGCACGGAAATGAGGGGAAGGGCTGATAAATCAAGATCTGAGCTCGTCGCTAATGAACACACGTTGTGTGGAATAATGGCAGCGTCGGAGAGCGGGAGATAATTTAATTAAAAAGACAAAAGAGGAAGGGGAAAGGGAGGAAACTCTCTTTTTATAGCTCATTTTATCCAGCGGCAGGGAAGGAGCTCAGCTCTGCTCTGTCAGGGCGGGAATTGCTCTTCTCACCCCAAACCTCCTTCCCCTCTTCTCGTCCCTTTATCTTTGCTCCCTCAAGGTGCCAAAATTTTGGTGAGAGCCACCAGCTGCTGGGAGCCTTTTCCCTTCTGAACTGAAATTTCTCTTCCTTTCCTCATTCCTCTCTGCCAAAGTGCCCCCAGACCCCGTTTGGGTTGTGCTCCCTGAGAGATTAAAACCAGTGCCAGTGGTTGTGCTGTTCCTGCTCCAAAATGTTCCTGCCCTGAGGGGAAGAACTGGCACAGAACCCGCTGGATTTGGGGTTTCTGAGCTCTCCCCACTCGTAAAAACGACCTGAGGGAAGCGGAAATATTTTGGCAAATCTGAGGCAGGGATATTAAGGTTTGTGTGTTAGACGGGGAAATAAACGGGGTTTAATAAACGGATTAAAAAGTGTTTAAACGTCTCCATTTCCCCAGCCTGGGGGGACTTTGGGCAGCCCCGCGTGGTTCCCAGTTTATCCTTTGTGCCCCAGGAATATTCCTGGGGTGATTTCCAGGCCTCGGGTGACTTTGGAGGGAATTTCCATCCTCCACACCCGACAGTCCCCTGGCTCAGATTGAGCCAGGCTTAACAAAACCCTGCTTTAGCCACTCCTGTGGCCCTGCTAATTTCGCTAATTTCTGCAATTAGCAAACGCAACTCGAAAGCTCATCAAGGAAACAAAGGAGGATTTATGGATCACCCACGGAAGGGCTGAAATAATTCCATTAAAGGGGTGCAGGAGCTTTTGGAGGAGGGTCAGGGGGGAGATATTGGGGCACAGAAAGGGATTCCCTTCAAGGCTTTACCTGCCCAGCAAAGCAACATTTTTAAGGGATGGGAATTCTTGGGAACACTGGTCGAGATGCTCAGAGCTCATTTCTGGTGTAACTTCCGACTTTTCCATCATTAGCTGCTTTCAAGTAGTTTGTTTTAAAAAAATCTCTTGAGCAAGGCCGAGTTTTGGGAGAACATTTCCCTTTGGGCTGTTTCCTCTGCTTTAGTGCTGAGCTTTGGGTTAGACCGCACTTCTGAGGGGTTGTAGAGGGTCTCATTAACATTTTAATCAGCTGGAAGTCGTTTTTAACCAAGCACAGGAGCTCTAGGAGGGGACAGATGAGCGTGCCTGGCAGGGCGAGCAGCGTTTATCCCAAAATGTCCCATTTAGCTGCCATTCCAGCCTTTAAACACCTCACACGACGGAAATGAGGAGTCTAATAACAACAGCAGTAAAACTGAGAGATTCCTCGTCTGTTTTACTGGGCTCTTCTAATTAGTCTGGGCTTCTGTGGCTGCTGATGGACAGGGCAGGTCAAAGCCAGCCCCGTTCTCAGCGTCGCTGCCGTCAATAATTGGGTTTTCTCTCGCAGCCAGGGCTGCATTTGGCCTGGAATGTGGGAGGGGGAACGGGCAGGGCGGCAGCAGCTGATGGGGAAGAGCTGGAATGGGCTCGGCTGCCTCGTGCAGAGCACTTGGAGTCAATAAAAACTCAAAAAAACCCCAAAAAAACCACCTGGGTTGGGTTGGGCTCTGTGCACCTGGTCCTGCTCCCAGGTTATGTTGCTGATGTTGTGTTTAAGGACCAGCAAATGCTGATGTCGGGTTTAAGGACCAGCAGATGCTGATGTCGGGTTTAAGGACCAGCAAATGCTGATGTCGGGTTTAAGGACCTGCAGATGCTGATGCTGTGTTTAAGGACCAGCAGATGCTGCCTGGCCCTGGCTGGGAGTGCAGAGCTGAGGATTTTGTACAGAAATGAGATTTTCAGCCCAGCCAGCCTTTGGAAACCATTCCCGAGCTGCTCTGTCCCCACAGAGTGGGGCTGGGGGGGTTCCCTGTGTTCTCCCAGCTGAATTTGGGCTGAAATCTGGGTCTGGGCTAAGGAATAGTGCTCCCTCAGCTTTTAGAGAAATCACAACAAGGGGTTCTTCATCCCATGGGGATCCTCCAGGAAGAGAATCCGTGGGATTATTTCCCAAATCCTCTCATGGGATCATTTCCCAAATCCACTTGTGGGATCATTTCCTAAATCCTCTCGTGGGATCATTTCCTAAATCCTCTCATGGGATCATTTCCCAAATCCTCTCGTGGGATCATTTCCTAAATCCACTCCTGGGATCATTTCCTAAATCCTCTCAAAGGCAGCTTTGGGTGTCCCAGGCTGTGGGTCCTCCACAGCCCCCCCAGACAGCCCCACCCAGCTCCTGCCCCTGCTCCAAACAGGAATTTCCTCGGCTTTGTGGAAATCCTGATATTCCCAGAGCCTGAGACCGTCCTGCCCTCGGGTGTTCCTCATTCCCTCAGGGAATTTCCTCAGCATTCCCATCCCCCTGCAGGGCCGGGGCTGCCTTCAATCCATAAAAGCTGAGGGGGGAGGAGACGTGCAAAGCTGCATTTTACACCCCACAGCGACAGCAAATCACTCACCCATTTATCCATTGAGACTCAGACCTATTAAAAATTGGAGGGAAGTTCTGCAACCTTTAAATCCTGTCACAGCCCTTTGTGTCGCTGCTGTTAAGCTTTTTTTTTTATTATTTTATTTTATTTTTGCTGTGCTCGTGTCATCCGGGGTTGGGGATATTTACAGCACCTAAATCAATGCTGAGGACATGCAGAATATTGAGGGATCAACTCTACTTATTTCAAATGCACTTTAATATTTTGACTGCCCGAGCAGAGTTGGGGAAATCGCTGTGCTGGAATGATAATGAGGAGTTTAACAGTTTTATGATGGTTGGAGAGAACTTTATGGAAGTTGATAAATCTCATCTTGTAGGTTTCAATTTCTCATTCCCTACAGAGAGATGGGCAGAATACATTGATACTGCATTTCAAATTGGCCAGATCAGGAGGAACAGCAGCTAAAATCCATTACAACCCAATTACATCCATCAGCTGAAGCTGTGTGCACTCACTCGTGAACATCAGCATTTAATCCATAAAGAGGAACTAATGAGAAATTTGAAAATGGAATCCATGCATCAGTGGCTTTGGAGAGATTTCGCCGGGATTAATGAACTGCCAGAACGTTGTCAACACTCTGCGAGCCCATTCTCCCCCAGGTTTGTTTACTGACCAAAGAACGATGGGCCCGGCTTTGTTCTGCCCATCCCTCAGCCCTGCTTTTGTCCTGAGCCTTGTCGCTTCTCCCCGGAGCGGGGAAAGGCCCTTTTATCCACTTGAAGGATCAAACGTTCGTTCCTTTTCCATCCTTCTCCCGCGGACATCTGGCGCCTCGGCTGCCCCAGCGCCCGCAGCATCTCTGCGGAGATCTCACGCTAAAAGCTGAGCCCACGTGGATAAAGCCAAGCTCAAGCCAGGCTCGAGCCAGGCTCGGCAGCCCAGGAGGGGAGTGGGGATGCCACAGAGGCTTTTTGTGCGGGAGGCTCGATGGGGAGGGCAGGGCTTGGTTTGTGGGTTCCCCTCTGTCAGGCTCTGGGTGATGGATCTGCTGATTCTCTTGGGGGTGTTGGTGCAGAATGAGGCTGAAACTGAGCCCAGGGAAAGGGAAAAACCCTGGTGGGAGCTGGAACTGCTGGGATTGCAGGGGCTGGGGGCTGCCAGGGGCACTCTGGACTTTGGGGGGTCAGGGGGCAGCTGAGGGCTCCGTGCTGTGATATCCATCTCCACCCCTTGATGACCCAAAGCTCTAATTTTGGGTAAAATGCACAAGAATTCCCACCCGCCTTTCACCTGCAGGTGCTTTCAGAACACATTTCAGCTCCAACAAACTCCCTCCAAGCTTTTTTCCTTTTTTTTCCCCTTCTATCTGTTAAAAAATAATCCTTTTTACTTCCCAGCCTTGTTCTCCCTTGCTACCCGAGCGGTCTAGCAAGGTTTGACGGCTTAATATCTATTCCTGATTTATTTTGAAAGATCCCTGTCATATCCAGCAGCTGGATAGAGTTACTCTGCTCGTTCCCCTGCAGGAATCGTCCTTCCCACGTTCCTCAGCAGAGCTGATCTCGGGCTGAGGTGTCTGACAGGCAGCCCCGGGATCCCTCTGCAATCTCCTGATGGGGATGGGGAGGGGCAGGAGGAGGCAGAGGGGAGGGAGGACGGGACTCAGCGAGGCTGAGGGAGCTGGGCGTGTTCAGCGTGGAGAAAAGGAGACTCTGAGGTGTGTCGCCCTGAGTTTTCTGCCTTCTGTCTTTGTTGCTGCGGATTCTCACGCAGCTTCATGTAAACAAAGTGTATTTTTAGAATGTTTACACACTTCTCCTCTGGGAGAAGAAATGGTTGATGGTGATGTCCACCATCCAGGTTGGAGAGGTGGCGACCTGTCCAGCCAATCCCTTGACCTCTGTACAAATGTATATAAATGGAGTCAGATTTTGGAATTAAAGGGTTGTTCCCTTGAACTGCTGCTGGTGTGGAGCCTCATCTTTCTGTCCCTGAGGTGGGACACTCCCAGCCTCGACGATCACAGAGGTGACCTCATCACCCTCCACAACTCCCTGAAAGGTGTGGCTGTGCTCAGGTGTTGCCCTGAGGTTTTCTGTTCTTTGTCTTTCTGTAGAATTTTCACACGCAGCTTGATGTAAACAATGTCTATTCTCAGAATGTTTACACACTTTTTCTGTGAGAGAAGAAATGATTGATGGTGATGTCCACCATCCAGGTTGGAGAGGTGGTGACCTGTCCAGCCAATCTCTTGACCTCTGTACATATCTATAAATACTGGAGTCAAATTGAATTAAAGGAGGAGTTTTCTAAACCAGCCGAGGTGTGAGTTTCATTTCAGTGTTCCTGAAATTGGGACACGCCCAGCTTCGGCCTGCAACACAGGCTGGATATCAGGGAAAAGATTTTTTACAGAAATTGTGATAAAGTACTGGAATTATCTGCCCAGAGAGGTGGTGGACTCACCATCCCTGGGTGTGTTTAAAAAACTGGATGTGGCACTCGGGGCCAGGGTTTAGTTGAGGTTTGGGTTGGGCTTGACTCGATGATCTTGGAGGTTTCTTCCAACCTGGTGATTCTGGTTCTAATTCTAATTCTAATTCTGATTCTGATTCTGATTCTGATTCTGATTATGATTCTGATTATGATTCTGAATCTGAATCAGCTCTGAGAGAGGCCAGGGAGTGACGGTGTCAGGAGAATGAACCCACAAACAACATAGGTTTGTGTCCAAAAAGGAGACAGAGGAGCCCTGGAACTTTATTCGAATAAAGGGAGAGCCCATGGAGTGGCAGGCTGAGAACTCTCGTTAACACCCACCCCAACTTTCAGGGGTTGAAAAAGGTGAAGTTGGTTGAAAAAAGTTGGAAAAAGATCGTAAAATGTTGAAAAAAGGCTGAAAAAAAGGTTGAAAAAAGGTTGGGAAAAAAAAGGTATAAAAAAGGTTGAAAAAGTGAAGAATTTTGGTGCGTTCACCCTTTTTTAGTAAATGCAGCCTTGCCATGGATATTTTCTGACACCCCCAAGGGCTGGAGGTGGAGTCATGTCCCAGGTCCAAGCTCAGATCTCTCTGTGAGAATTTTTCTCCCAAAATCCGAGCAGCCCAGAGCCGAGTCCAGCTGGGCAAGGCTCCCTGTGGAGGGCTCAGCTTCCCAAAAAAAAAAACCCCACAGATGGTTCCAGGTGGAGAAACAGCCCCAGGGGCATCGCTCACCCTCCCCAAGGTCACAAAGTTTTCTCAGCCTGACACCTGAGCAGCCAATTAGAGACAAAAATCTGAATTTTGCAACTCCTGCCTCACCCGCAGCCTCTCCTCTCCTGTCCTTCCTCTGTGGAAATGTTTATTTTTTCCCGTGATTTCCTTGGAAATCCGGCAGTAAATAAATCAATCTCTCAGGTCCTTGCTGCAGCCCATCACTCCCAGGTCAATATTTGCTCTCTGAGCCCCGACCCTGGCAGGAGGTTGGGAGATAAATTCTCTGCTCAGCTCTGCAAACACCGAGGGTTTATTGGTGCCCCTGAAAATAAAGTTCCTGAAAATAAATCAGGTGTGGGAGTCTGTGGCTGGGGGGGACACTCGAAGGAGCAATTTTTGGGGATTGATTTGATGACACGGCACGTCGGGGTTGCTCTGAGGTCTCCCACCCCTCCTAAAAAAAACATTTGCCAACAATTTTCGTCGTCCTGGGGCTGTGCAGGGATTTTTTCTCTTGTTCTTTATCACAGAACCCCTGCCTGAACTGCACCAGCACCACAAACCCAACCATATCTTCATTTCCCTCCCTTGTTTAACTATTTCTCAATTCTATGGCCTGAAAAAAAAAAATCGAGTTTGAAGCCTCGGTGTGGGAGATGTTTTAACATCTGCTCTCCTCGGTGTGACTTTGGATTTTTGGTGTATTTAATGCTCCTCCCGAGCCCCCGTGGCCTGGGATGGGGTGAACTCCCAATATCTGCACCAAAAGCATCAAGAGATGGAGAATTGTCCGTCTCTTCAGGGCTTTATTGTAATTTTTAACAGCACCTGGCCTGGGAAAATGCTGATTTATTTCTGCTTCAACGTGTATAAATCAAACTTTAATTCCCTCCCTTAGAGAGAAATTGGGAGTGACTCCATTTCCCTCAGTGATGTTCACACCGCTGGGGAGTGTGTGTGGAAATGAGCTTTTTTCCCCCCAGATTTCCTCTCCTCCCAGAGGTCACCAGCTGGAATTTCACTCCTCCAGTGGCTGAGCAGCAGAAATGCTGTGGAAGGGCTGGAAAAGCTGGGCTAAAAGCTGAGAAAATAGGCCAGAATTTAAAAAAAAATAAATAAAAATGAAGCGTTTAATTCATCCAACTTCCCCTCGTGGCTGCAACCACAGCTGGGAAATCCAGAAATGTTCTGGGTTTAAAGGTCCTGAAAAACAAAAACCAACCAAAAACCAAAGATTATTTTGTTTGATAAACCATCCCTGCAAAGGAGAACGGCTTTGAGATCCTTCAGTCTGGAAAAGTTCTTTGCAGCTGGGAAATCCAGAAATGTTCTGTGTTTAAAGGTCCTGAAAAAAACCCAAACAAACCAAAAACCAAAATTTATTTTGTTTTATAAACCATCCCTGCAAAGGAGAACGGCTTTGAGATCCTTCAGCCTGGAAAAGTTCTTTGTGGGAGCGAGGGGTGGGATGGAAATGAGCAACTCCAGGGGCTGAGGAGGAGATTTTTACACTCCAGGACAGGGGAACAAGAGCTCCAGGAGATGAAAATTCAATTTTAAGGGCACGTTTTAAGTCATGGATGCAGCAGAGTGGGATGTCCTGTAAATCGATCCCAAATCACCGGGGCAGAATAATCCACAATAATTCCAGGAAAATCGGCCTTTTCCAGGGAACAGCCCGAGGGCAGAGGGAAGGGGAGGTGTCCAGTTGGAAATTCGGAGTTTTTTTCGGGTTTTCACTCATTTCTTTGTGCTGTGGAATGGTGATGGTGAGGCTGGGCAGGCACACAGCCAGGGGAAAATTCACCTTGCAGGTGAAAATAAAATAAAAATATCCACGGCAAGGCTGCGTTTGCCGAAAGAAGGTGAACACACCGAGATTCTTCCTTTTTTCAACCCTTTTTCAACCCTTTTTTCAACCCTTTTTCAACCTTTTTTCAACCTTTTCCAACCTTTTTTTCAACCTTTTTTTCAACCTTGTTTTTCAACCTTTTCTTCAACTTTTGGCAGGGTTTTGTTCTAAAGGAGCTTTTCAGGCAGCACCGAGTCCATCCCTGCTCTGATAATTAGCGGGGATTTGATGAGGGAGGAGCAGGAATTGTGTGATCATCCAGAGAGGAGCTGGTCAGGGTTAAGTAAAAATTTTAGGGGGGAGGTTGGTAAAAAACCCCACATCTCAAATGGTGGAAACTTTGCTACTTATCTCAGCGAAAGAGAAGGGAAAATTGATTTGGAAACCGGCGAGCGACTGTGTTGTTATTGTTGCGAGGGGGAAAAAAAAATTGGTTGTAATTTTACCATGAAGTCAAATTTTACCCTGTGAGTTTTCAATTTGCCTTCACAGAAGGCTGAGAAGAAATGAATGTGTTCCAGAGATAAGGTTTTTTTCTTCGAAGAAAAATCGCTTTAATTGGAAAGCAGTGAATGAAAACAGGTCGTGGTCGCCTCATTCTTGTCTTGCTTTATTTTTTTTTTATTTTCCCTTTTTTTTCCCTTCTCCCTACTGGACTCTTTCACACTTCCCAGCTCCGCTTTTTTGTTGTTGTTGTTGTTGTTGCCGCTCCAATTTCTCGCTGCTCAGACAGGCAAAGGAACGTTTTGGTCTGGCTGGGGTGTGAGCGCTGAGGGCTCTGACTGCACCCCCTGCAGTTCCGTGCTTAAAAAAAAAAACCCAACAAACAACAAAATCCAGGCTGGACAAAGCGAGGGAATTCACACTCTTGGCTTTTCCGGAAGTTTCTAGACAGATTAAATCCGTTTTCTGTTCTAACTTGCAATGGAACTTTGTTGCGCTGAGTTTTCTGTCTTTTGTCTTTCTGTAGAAGTTTCACATGCAGCCTTCATGTAAATAATGTCTATTCTTAGAATGTTTACATTCTTCTCCTCTGAGAGAAGAAACGATCGATGGTGATGTCCACCATCCAGGTTGGAGAGGTGGCGACCTGTCCAGCCAATCCCTTGACCTCTGTACATATCTATAAAATACTGGACTCAAAGTAGAATTAAATAGAGAGTTTTTTGCAACCGCCGTGTCCTGAGTTTCATTCCGGCGTTCCTGAAATTGGGACAGGCCCAGCTTCGCCCCGCGACAGAACTCCACGTTTTTTTTCTGTTCCTGCCACCTCCCCGAGCTTTGTTTGGAGATATTTTAATTTTTGTTATTCGGGGCGGGATCCTGTGGGGCCGAAGGGCTTTGAGGATGTGGGAATGTCCGAGAGGAGATTTGGTGTTCCTGGGCCTCGGCTGCTCCTCCACCCCAGGACAGAGTGAGGAGGAGGAGCCGGCAGCAGCTCCCCACGGCTGCTTTGGGGTTGGGAGTTTGGGGGTTTTCCATTTGGGATTTGCCATTTACGGTTGGCAGTTTGGGGTTGGCAGTTTGGGGTTGAGATTTTGGGGTTGGCAGTTTGGAGCTTGCCATCTGAGGTTCAGAGTTTGGGGTTTTCCATTTGGGGTTGGCAGTTTGAGGTTGGCAGTTTGGGGTTTGCCATTTAGGGTTGACAGTTTGGCATTTGCAGTTTGGGGTTTTCCATTTGGGGTTTTCCATTTGGGGTTGAGAGTTTGAGGTTGGCAGTTTGGGGTTTGCCATTTGGGGTTGACAGTTTGGCATTGGCAGTTTGGGGTTTTCCATTTGGGGTTTTCCATTTGGGGTTGACAGTTTGGCATTTGCAGTTTGGGGTTTGCCATTTAGGGTTGACAGTTTGGCATTGGCAGTTTGGGGTTTTCCATTTGGGGTTTTCCATTTGGGGTTGGCAGTTTGAGGTTGGCAGTTTGGGGTTTGCCATTTAGGGTTGACAGTTTGGCATTTGCAGTTTGGGGTTTTCCATTTGGGGTTTTCCATTTGGGGTTGAGAGTTTGAGGTTGGCAGTTTGGGGTTTGCCATTTGGGGTTGACAGTTTGGCATTGGCAGTTTGGGGTTTTCCATTTGGGGTTTTCCATTTGGGGTTGACAGTTTGGCATTTGCAGTTTGGGGTTTGCCATTTAGGGTTGACAGTTTGGCATTGGCAGTTTGGGGTTTTCCATTTGGGGTTTTCCATTTGGGGTTGGCAGTTTGAGGTTGGCAGTTTGGGGTTTTCCATTTAGGGTTGACAGTTTGGCATTTGCAGTTTGGGGTTTGCCATTTGGGGTTGGCAGTTCGGGGTTGGGAGTTTGGGGTTGGCAGTGACTCCCTCCCCATCCCTGCTGGATCTCTGCTCCTGGTAGCCCCCAGCTGGGGGAGTTAATAGGTGGGAAAAGTCCACGGAATTCGTCAAAGGCGCTAAAGGCAGATTTCCTTCTGTTTATCTTAAAAAAAATTAATAATAAAAAATTCAAAAAGTGGCTTTTGGAACACCAACCCGCCAGGTGCAAATTACAACATCTGGTGCGTTGCTGGGCCGGAGCCAGGACGGATCAAACGAGGAGCTGTGATGGAAAAAGCAAATTCATTTATTAAATGTACTTATTATTATATTTATTAAATAAATTTATTGTTGGCTCTATGCTTATTAACTGTGTTAATATATATACTTACTATTGGTTTATATTTATTAAATATATTTATTTAATATTCCTATTATTGTCTTTATTTATTAAATAGATTTAATAAATATACTTGTTATTATATTTATTAAATAAATTTATGATTGGCTCTATGTTTATTAACTATGTTAATCTATATACTTATTATAATTTTATATTTATTAAATATATTTATTCAATATCCCTACTATTGAGTTTACTTATTAAATAGATTTAATAAATATACTTATTATTGGTTTATATGTATTAAATATATTTTTATAATCCCTATTATTTGGTTTATTTATTAAATAGATTTAAGAAATATATTTATTATTAGTTTATATTTATTAAATATATTTATTTAATATCCCTATTATTTGGTTTATTTATTAAATAGATTTAATAAATATATTTATTTAATATCTCTATTATTTGGTTTATTTATTAAATAGATTTATTTAATACCCCTATTATTCGGTTTATTTATTAAATAGATTTAATAAATATACTTAATTTTGGTTTCTATTTATTAAATACATTTATTAAATATATTTATCATCGTTTGCCCAGCCCTGAGGTGCAGCGGGCAGCGAACGCAGCCGATGATAAACCGAATATTCCGCAGCTCTCGGCTGTTTATTGCATCCCACCCGCTCCTGAGGGTGAATCCCTGAATCACTCCAGCTCCTTCCCCCGGCCATGATCCATCTGGGCTGGGAGCAGAGAAATCCGATAGAAATCCCCATTTCCTGAGCAGAGAAAAAAAAGCTGAATTTAAACCTTTCCAATAACTTCAGGCCCTTCAGCGCCGGTGATGAGCGTTCCTTCCTCGCGCTCCGGAATAATCTGCTCGGTGCCCCCGGCCCTGAATTGTTTTTCTCACACCTCTGGAAATGCAAACGAATAAAATGTGTTTCCCTTTTTCTGCTCAGCTGTCTGAATATTCTTTATTCACTCCAGCCTCGGAGTTTTTGAGGGGTTCCTGTTGATTCAAGCATTAAACTTCCACCCTGTCGCAAGGCGAAGCTGGACGTGTCCCAATTTAGGAACACTCGAGAGAGGCTCAGGAGACGGCTGATGTAGAAACTCTTTATTTATATTTATTTTGACTCCAGTATTTATAGATATGTACAGAGGTCAAGGGATTGGCTGGACAGGTCGCCACCTCTTCAACCTGGATGCTGGACATCACCATCGATCGTTTCTTCTCTCACAGGAGAAGTGTGTAAACATTCTAAGAACAGACATTATTTACATCAGGCTGCGTGTGAAAGTTCTACAGAAAGACAAAAGACAAAAAACTCAGGGCAACACCCCCCTGTTATTCAAAAATATCGTCTGGGGTCGGGTTTGCAGCTGCTGTAAATCCACGTCCAATTCCTGCACGGAGAGTTATGGACAATTTCTGGCCTATTTTTAAATCTCAGAGAGGGCTGCAACAGCACATAAAGATCCACAATGCGCCCTGGGCTTTGTGTTTTTAACTCCAGCTGCCTGAATTTTTTTAGGCGGAACTTTGCCAGCGAGTAAAGACGTTTTCGTTTACATGCAAAACTCCTGCAGGGGAAAAAAAAAAATAAAATAAAGGGGCTTTTAGAAATTAAACCAAAAGAATAATAAACGTTGGTGTTCACCTCTCACATCCTAATGACCCAATAAGCAGGTTCTTAGGTTGAGTATTGTTGTGGAGATTAAATGGGGTTTTGACAGATTTTTGACAGAAAAAAAATTTTGACAGAACTTTGCCAGCTAAGGGAGGAAAGGAACTTTTGGGGTGATGTTGAGGGAGGGGTTAAAAATCTCAGAGTTCTGCTGTAAAACACCCTGAGCTCTGCAGGACCATCAGGTTCATCTGCTGCGTTATTTGGGAAGGTTTTAAACCCGCACAAAACCCCAAATCTCGGGTGGGTTGGGGCGGGGGCCGTGGGTTGAGTTTGCTGGGCAAAAAATCTTTGGGTTTGCTGATGTGGGTAAAGGGAGGAGAACCTCAGATCCTCCTGGAGCTGGGAGCACGGGGAATTCTGGAGGCTTTTCCCTGAAATTGAAACCCTCTTCCTCACTCCCTAATTCTGGAGGGAAGGTAAATTCCCTGGGAATTTGGAGGGAATGGAGCTGAGGATTGTCCTGCTGGGAGCACTGAGAATTCTGGAGGCTTTTCCCCGAAATTGAAACCCTCTTCCTCACTCCCTAATTCCCTGGGAATTCGAAGGGAATGGAGCTGAGGGTTGTCCTGCCAGGAGCAGGTGACAGACAGAGCCTGAGCTGCCCCTCCCAGGATTTTTCAGGATCCTCTGGAATTCGCTCTCATTAAGTCAGACCTTGCCAGGAGCTCAGTGCCTCTCGCTTCTGGAACACCAAATGTTCCTGCACAGCCAGAGAGCCCATTAAATATTTAAACCCCGTCCCTTTCCTCAAAAGCAGAACACAAAGATGATTTTCCGTGGAATTTAACATTAAAACTCCGGCAATTTGTACAGCTGTGCATATAAATAGCTCGCACATCATCTCCGGAGGCAAAGGTCACTCTGCCTCATCCATTTCAATGCCGGAGTTTCATAGCAACAACCTCCCCTCTCCTGCCTCCCTGTTATTTATCCAGAGGGACTTCAAAACTGGGAGAAAAAGCGCTGTTGGTTTTGGGAGACGTGAGTGAATGGGAGCTGATTGTAATATTTTCCCTTAATCACTGGGGTTTTGGGTTTGTTTTTTTTCTTTTTCCCCCATTCCCGGAGCTCTGTGGATGAGCGGAGCCGCTGAGCCTTGGGGACCGGGTGGCACGAAGCTTTTCCGAGGGAAGAAATCCGAACAGACAAGTGCCTGATTTCCCTCTTAATGCAATTTGTTCCACGGCTGATCTTCAGCCCCTGCTTCATTACCTTAGACAAACTCAGACCTGGCTCCCGAGGAAAAAAAAAAAAAAAGTTCTTATTTGCAATTAGAATCCCCCCAATTACACAGCACGTCTTGAGCTGCAGCTGATGGGAGTTGACTTTTTTAAATGCCAGAGCCGTTATTTCCTCAAATAATCAATGTTTGGGAGTGAATGTCACGGGAGGATTGGGCAAATAAAACACTGCCTGAGCTCCAAAATATCTTTAATTTCTCTGCAGATCCCCCAGGCAGGGCCTCGTTTGGTGAAAAAACGGGGATGGGGGGCTTGGTTTGGGTGGATTGAGGAGATTTGGCCCTTTTTAGGAGCAGGGGTTGTCTAGGGAATCCCAAAATCCCAGAGTGGAAGGATCCCTAAAAATGATTTCAGTTCAGGAATTTCAGTTCAGGAATTTCAGTTCCTCCCTCACTGCTGCATCTCTGGGATGGCCCGAACCCCATAAATGCTGCATTTTTTAGGGAATTTTTAGGGAATAATCCTTTTGTCTCCTCCATTTGCATCCACCACCTTTGCGTGGATTTCTGCGCTTCCCACGGGAATTGTGCGTTGCACGTTTTTCCTCCCCCGTTGTTTAATCCCACGCTCGTTTTTCCCATTTTTTTGCCCATTTCAACCCCGTGCATTTGATGTCCTCCATTTCTCATTTGGGTGGAAGGATGTTAATTGACTGGCTGCTAATTCCGGGGCCTCCTGCTGAGGGTGAATCAGAGGGAATCGGTTGTTTTTTGCCGCCTCTCCGAGGAGTTAATTGAGAAGTTATTCAATTATAAGGAATATCCTTTTATTGCTAATAAGATATTCCGATACAAACAACATCTCCCCCCCCTGCTCTGAAATGAAATTATGAGCAGCTCGAAGCTGCTTGGCAAAGAGGCTTCAAAAAAAACGAACCTTGAGCTGGAAGCCCTGGAATCAATGCCAGCTCCAGAGGGGTGAAAGGAGATCGATAAAATTCTTATCAGGGTTCCCTTACTATTTATTTACTCTCACTTGTGATTGTTTGGACATTGGTAAGGAACTGGTGCAGATGGATCAGGCCGAAAAGCCCTTCTTAATGCAGATTATCAAGCAGGATATCTAAACCCCAGTTAATAGTGCTCTCTATTATCTAATTTGCCAAGATTAGATTTTTTTTTTTTAATGCTCCGCTTCACAGGCTCGTCTCCGCTCTGCCATTGGCTCCTTGAGTCGGGGAAGAGCATCTCCAGTAAATAAATATCAATTCTCTCATTAATTTGCAAAGCAGCAGCACCTGGAAGCCCAAAGGGAGGCAGGGCTCTGAGGGGGACGTGCAGCTCGCCTGGAATGAAGGACAAACCTTCATTTGATTCCCCTAAAACCTTCGTTTGATCCCCTAAAACCTTCCTTTGCTTCCCTAAAACCTTCCTTTGCTTCCCCTACGTCCGGCCTGTGGATCTTTCTGGAATGAAAATAAGGAATTGCCCGTGCTCAGCAGCAGGTTCTGCCTGATTCTGCCTCCTTGGGAGTTGTTCAGGTGGTGAGAGGGAGGAAATGAGGATGAACCCACAGCTCACCACGCACCCCTTCCTCCCTGCTCCCTCAAGAGGGTCCTTCTCCCCCCCCAGTGTCCCCAGAAAATTCCCCCAGTGTCCCCAGAAAATTCCCTCAGTGTCCCCAGAAAATGCCCCCAGTGTCCCCAGAGAATTACCCCAGTGTCCCCAGAGAATTCCCCCAGTGTCCCCAGAAAATGCCTACAGTGTCCCCAGAAAATTCCCTCAGTGTCCCCAGAAAATGCCTCCAGTGTCCCCAGAAAATTCCACCAGTGTCCCCAGAAAATGCCCCCAGTGTCCCCAGAAAATTCCCCCAATATCCCCAGAAAATGCCCCCAGTGTCCCCAGAAAATTCTCCCAGTGTCCCCAGAAAATGGCCCCAGTGTCCCCAGAAAATGCCCCCAGGAGTCTCCCCACTGGAACAGACGAATTTCCCATCCTTTAAAGGCAAAGAATGAATGAATTTCCCATCTTTTTTCTCCCTCTTTCCCCAGAGGAATCTGGGCTGCATTATCCAAGGAGCGGCACAGCCCGGGGGGAGGAATTTCTCCTTTTGTTCAGGAAAACAAACAGATATTTTTATTTAGACCAGGGGGAAAGGACAAATCGGGAGGGCGATTGGAGCAGATTGATTTTTATCCTCCCTCCACCCCAGCCGTGAGTGGGAGCTCTGT
This sequence comes from Cyanoderma ruficeps, assembly GCA_008694505.1. Taxonomy (NCBI): domain Eukaryota; kingdom Metazoa; phylum Chordata; class Aves; order Passeriformes; family Timaliidae; genus Cyanoderma; species Cyanoderma ruficeps. The sequence continues at coordinate 1,172,701 of VZDJ01000032.1, read as the reverse complement.
GGGGAACATTTCCAGGAGATTGAGCAGCAACACTTTGGTTTCCTCCAGCAATCAAATGGAAGTTCTGAATGACCTGATGTAAAAAAACAAAAAACCCAAAAAAACCCAAAAAATCGACCAAAAAAACCCCCAACAAACAACAGCAGAAAACACAGGACTTGGGAGCTGCATCTCAACCTCCAAATTTGAAGCGAGGAGCAAACCCAGAGCCCCTGGAGGGTTTTTTATTTTGATTTCATTCTGCTGCCCTGGCTCTTTACACTCAGCCAGAGCCCGGCCTTGTTTACCCTGCAGAGTTCAGCAGCATAATTGAAATTAATACTGGCCTTAAAGAGGAGCTTGTTTCTCTCTGCTGTTCTTAGTTAGCATAAAATGTCATTTTTTTCAGCTATGTCGGTGTGGGGATGAAGCTCTTTTACACCCAATTATGAAATCAGGGCTGCGAGCCCGTGGAGGCCTCGCTAACAGCTCCTGTCGGGCCTGCGGAGCACTCAGGCAAAAAGTGCTTTGTAATAAGGTCAGAAATGCTGGAAATTCCCGGGATCTCAGCCCCGGGAGCAGCTCACAGCAGGCAGGGAAGGTTTCACTTCATTAAGTGTGAGAAGTCACAACTTGGAGTAAATTATTATTAAACAGAGAGCAGCGGGGGGGCTGCCCGGAGTGGGCAGAGCCGCTCCCGCCCTGAGCAATCCTGGAGCCCATCCCGGGGCTGGGATGGGAATTCAGCTCCTCTCAATGCCCTCCCCAGGGGAAAAATCAGCTTTAATTTTTTCTTTTAAATTCACCATCACCGTGGCCTTGAGCAGAGCAAACTCCCCGTCCTTTGTAATCCTCGTTCCTGGGGTTGTTCTGGCTGTGGTGGGAGAAACAAGAGCAGAATTCCCAGGGTTTTAAAGCCAGAAGCAACTAAAAAAATCTACAGGACTTCCTGCCACAGATCTGTACATTAATATATTTATAACATATATGTTCAACACGGGCCATTTGCTTAAGGTTTGGGCTCGATGATCCCTGTGGGTCCCTCCAAACTCAGGATATTCTGTGGATATTTATCCTACAGAAAGTTCTGGGCTCACACTGCCCGAGTAGTAAAGGCACAATGTGCCAAGGATTAAAGATCTCAACAAAAAAAAGGAGGAGGCAAGTTCTATTTTTTGATCAGATTTTATCTGACTTACACTGCTCGGTCCTTCCTGCTCCTGGTGGCTTTTTCAGCTGCTATCACATTTCTGTGCTGCTTCGAGAGCCTTATCAAGCCATCCCTTAACTGCTTCGTGAGGAGCCAAATCTCCTCTTTGATGAGCTGAAACTTGAAAGAAAGAAAAAAAAAACAACGGAACAGCAGATTTGGGGAATGGCTCCCATCCCTTAATTGTCGCGGCTTTAATAATCGGAGCGATTTTGATCGGTTATTTTGGATTTTGTTGGAAATTGGGAACAGCTCTGAGCCAGCCAAGCCTGGATTTTGGCTCATAAATCACGGGTGGTTGGGAGAGAGGGAGCAGAGGGAGCAGGTAATGGGATTGCTCAGGTTTTGCTGACTTCAATAATAAAAGCTGCCACCCCAAAGGAAAGAGAAGCACTCAGTGTGTGCAAAGGGAATAAAAAATATGAACTCATCCTGGCTAATGGCTCTGAGAAGTAATAGAAAGATATGCATAGATTATTTTGAGTCTTAAAGAAAAGAGGGATGCATCCAATTTGCATTAAATGCTCCTGGTAATCTTAGGGGGAAGAGATTTCCGTGGAAACACAGGGATCATTACAGGAGGGGAGTGCAGGTTTTGTCCTTGGGTAAAGTTTCCTTTGGATCCCATTAAACCTCGGCTTTGCTGGGCTTGGCTGATGATCCGAACCCCCGGAGCTGCTTTTCGTGTGGAGCTCTGCTCCTGGAAAGGGGAATGGAGGTTGTGAGCAGCTCCTGGAGCCGGGACAAGGAGCAGATTCCAGGGGGATGGCAGAACATGGAGCCACCTCCTTCCTTTTTAAACTCTGCTCTCTCAGTTCGGCCCTGCAGAGGGGCAGGACGCCCCTGGCTGTCCCAAAAACCCTCTGGGAAAAGGTAAAACTGGGATTAAACCCCTGGGAATTGAGATTAGAACTGAGGTTTTGCCCAGTTCCTGAATCCCCTCCGATTTTCTGGGACAGAGCTTTTCCAGGTGTGGAATTAGAGATGCTGCAGGACAGCCCCAGCCTGTGCAGGGTGTGCATCCCATCCTTCCCAAAAATCCATCCCCATCCTGTACAGGGTGTGCATCCCATCCTTCCCAAAATCCATCCCCAGCCTGTGCAGGGTGTGCATCCCATCCTTCCCAAAAATCCAAACCCAGCCCCTGCAGGGTGTGCTCCTCATCCTTCCCAAAAATCCATCCCCAGCCTGTGCAGGGTGTGTGTCCCATCCTTCCCAAAAATCCATCCCCAGCCTGTGCAGGGTGTGCGTCCTATCCTTCCCAAAAATCCATCCCCAGCCTGTGCAGGGTGTGCTCCTCATCCTTCCCAAAAATCCAACCTGTGCAGGGTGTGCTCCTCATCCTTCCCAAAAATCCAAACCCAGCCTGTGCAGGGTGTGTGTCCCATCCTTCCCAAAAATCCATCCCCAGCCTGTGCAGGTTGTACATCTCATCCTTCCCAAAAATCCATCCCTGTATTCCCATCCCTCCCCAAAATCCCCTCCCAACCCCTTTTCCATCTCCTGCCACTCCTGGTTTCCCCCATCCTGCAGCCTCCCTGAGCTGGATGTTCATTTGCTAATTACTATTTGCTAATTACGCTTTCCTTTATTTTATATGTTGTTTATTATTATTATTATTACTACTATTACTATTATTATTATTATTACTATTACTATTGCTATTACTATTACTATTACCATTACTATTATTGCTATTATTATTTGTGTTATTATTATTATTATTATTATTATTATTATTATTATTATTATTATTATTATTATTATTATTATTATTATTATTATTATTATTATTATTATTATTATTATTATTATTATTATTATTATTATTATTATTATTATTATTATTATTATTATTATTATTATTATTATTATTATTATTATTATTATTATTATTATTATTATTATTATTATTATTATTATTATTATTATTATTATTATTATTATTATTATTATTATTATTATTATTATTATTATTATTATTATTATTATTATTATTATTATTATTATTATTATTATTATTATTATTATTATTATTATTATTATTATTATTATTATTATTATTATTATTATTATTATTATTATTATTATTATTATTATTATTATTATTATTATTATTATTATTATTATTATTATTATTATTATTATTATTATTATTATTATTATTATTATTATTATTATTATTATTATTATTATTATTATTATTATTATTATTATTATTATTATTATTATTATTATTATTATTATTATTATTATTGCTCTTACAATCATTTATTATTGGTGTTATTATTATTATTATTATTATTGCTCTTACAATCATTTACCAGAGAAGTTCCCTCCCTCCCTCCCTCCCTCCCTCCCTCCTCCTCCTCGCCCAAACACAAACACATTTTTATCAACGCGGCCGACATGATTGCACTTGTGCTGTTATGTTTTATTTATTTCCGTATAGGTTTGATTCTGTTGCAGTTTCTCATTTCTGCCTGATGCATTATTCATGATTTATACAATATTGGAGCTGGTGTAGGACACCCTCAGTTTATTGGCTCCGCTCTCCTTTCCTGGGTGTATAAAAATAAAACATGGCAAGCTCTTTTCTCCCTCCACGTCCTGCTGCTTGCAGGGGAACAATAGCAATAAGATCGGGTTAAAATCGTTGCTAATTCCACTTTTAACACCTTGGTCGCTGAAATGGAATTGAAATGAGGGATCGTTATAGTTGTTGGTGTGTACTCAATTCTCGTCAATGCTTTAAGGCCGAATTCTGAGATCCAGAAAACCGAGGAGGTTTAAGTTACTCCAAGGTTGGTTGGAAATCTTTTTCTCATTTGATTTGTTCAGCTCCAAATGGTCCAGATTAGCTGAGAATCTGGAGCTGCAGACGCGTTTCTCTCCAATCTCCAGTCAAACCCAGCTGTCTTTGAGCTCTCCCCAGGTAAAATCATAAATCCCACCACAGCTGGAGGGGCAGGGAGCCCAGAGAAGGGGCTGGTGATGGGTTTGATTTGTTTTCTCAGGGGGTCCCTGCAGCTCCTCAGCTGTGGGTGACTCCGGCCCTGGCTGCCACCCCAAATCCCATCCCAGAGCTCTGACAAGGGCAGCACTGGGAGGAGAGGGTTGGATGCTGATTTAGCAGAGCAGGTGGGGCAAGAGCCTGAAATCCTGACCAAAGTGCTCTGTATTTATTTCCTGTAATTATTTCCTGTATTAACTTCCTGTATCAATTTCCTGTATTTATTTCCTGTATCAATTTCCTGTAATTATTTCCTGTATTTATTTCCTGAATTTATTTCCTGTATTTATTTCCTGTATTTATTTCCTCTAATTATTTCCCGTAATTATTTCCTGTATTAATTTCCTGTATCAATTTCCTGTATTTATTTCCTGTATCAATTTCCTGTAATTATTTCCTGAATTTATTTCCTGTATTTATTTTATTTCCTGTAATTATTCCCCGTATTTAATGCACAACCGTGGAATTCGTGACACCGCTGTCAGGGACCGCAGTCAAATCCTCAACATCCGTTTTGCCTTTCCAAATTCAGTGCCCAGCCCGGCGCTGGGGTTGTTTTTTGGGGACGAAATGCTGCTGGAGTGCTCTTCTCTCAAATATCAAATCCCCCCTCCCTGAGCCCCCAGGACACGGCCCTGGTGCCCCCCACACCCGCAGGGCTGTGCCCTCACCTGTGCCAAGGTGAGAGGATTTCCCTCGCCCCAGCCAGGATAAAACTTTACGGCGTTGTTGACTGGAGCTCATCTCGGCCAGACCTTGGTGTTATTGATTTAATGACTCCTTTCCTCTCCTCCCTCCCTTCTCCGTCCTGCTCTGTCGCTAATTCCCGTTTTATTGGAGCTTTTTATGGCGTTAGCACAAACTCCTCCGGATGAGCGCGACCCCATAAATCGGCGGCTGACCGTCCCCGTGCTGAATGGCAAGGCAATAAATTCAGGGAAATTCGGGGAAGTTACACTCAGATCCGTTCGCCCTCCATCTCTTGAGTCAACTCCTCTCCTTGAACAACTGAGAAAAAAGAGATTTAAATGTCACAGTGAGTCCTGAGAGCTGAGAGTGGCTGGTGTCGGTGTTCAGAAGGGAAGGAATTCTGCTGGAGGGGGCACCCAGGTGGCACAAGCAGCCCCATCCCGGGGAGGATTCCTGATGTTTATCCTGATTCAGGAGATTTTCCCCATCCTCTGGCGGGCACGGAGCTGCTGGTGCTGCAGGCGTGGGAACACCCTCGGCACTGACTGGCCTCTATCTCTTGAGTCAACTCCTCTCCTTGAACAACTGAGAAAAAAGAGATTTAAATGTCAGAAGGAGTCCTGAGAGCTGAGAGTGGCTCGTGATGGCATTCAGAAGGGAAGGAATTCAGCTGGGGGGGACCCAGGTGGCACAAACAGCCCCATCCCGGGGAGGATTCCTGATGTTTATCCTGATTCAGGAGATTTTCCCCATCCTCTGGTGGGCACGGAGCTGCTGGCGCTGCAGGCGTGGGAACACCCTCGGCACTGACTGGCAGCATCACCTGTAAACCAGGTATGGCTGGTGTAAATCTGCCCTGTGTGGGTCTGGAGATGAGCAAAGCCTTCCTCCAGCAGCGAGGGCTGGCTCAGATCCTTCTGGATCAGCAGCGTCAGAGCTCCAGATGCAAATTCCCGGATAAAGAGCCGAGCGCGCGGATTTCCATGGCGATGGCTGAGGGGACGGAGCTTCCTGAGCTTCCTCCGGCCTCCTGCAGCATCCACGGGTTGGGAACGGGCTCTCTGGAATATTCACGTGGTGAATAATGAATCACCGGGCACGGCAATGAGCTCCTGCTACAACAATTCCGAGTTTAAACTCCGGTTCAGGCACATCCCAGTGATTATTTGGCCATTAGCTTTAGTAAACATAAGAATGCGAAGAGAAGAAGAAAGGAGATCTATAATTTCTCCATTATTTAGCTTTTGTTTTAAATGAAACCCTTGGAAAGATGTATATCATTTCAATTTTGGTTCCAGAGGCTTTTATGTAAATTAATTGCATTAGAGAATTGGCAGGAACATTTATTCAATTTCCAACAGCCGTGATTATGAGCTTTACATTAATACAACAACAATTTAACAGTGGCTGATAGATGGGACACAACCATGTAATTATCAAAAGTGAGCCACTTTCTTGATCTCTAATTAGTTCTATAAGCAAACACGGTTTTGCTGGAACTAATTGCTGGCTCGCAGCTGGAGCGAGGTGAGCGCCGGGCCGGGGTTCAGGTGCTCAGCTGAGGATTTCGCTGTTTTCTGATCCAATGGGGTGACTCCGTGTAGTGGTCTGAAAACAAACCAAGTGAGAGGCTCCAAGTCAGAAAATGTAATTTAATAAGAAGAAAGAAAGAAAAAAAAAAGGTAGAGTAAAAATAAATCAAATAATACAAAAGACCGCAGCTGGTTTGAACAGAAGATATCCTTCTAGAGTAACGAGGGACAGGTCCTGAAAGGGATAAAGAACCCTGCCCCAGCTGGTTTTAACAACAGAGATCCCCCCAGAGTTATGAGGGGTGGGTCCTGGAAGGGATAAAG
>VZDJ01000032.1:1141372-1152071 GCA_008694505.1 Cyanoderma ruficeps | reverse complement strand
TCTCCCTCTCCCTCTCCCTCTCCCTCTCCCTCTCCTCTCCCTTTGCTGCTTCTCCTTCCACGTGAGCTCACCCCTGGCACAAACCAGGACCTCTCACCGCTCCATCCCATAATCTCCTCGCGGGTAGTCTCTGGTCTCATATTTAGAAAACACAAAGCTTGAGAAGAAGGAGGGGGAAAAAAGGCTGAAAATGAGGTTCTGGGGGCTTATTTAGCAATTGACCCTTTTTTTTCCGGCACGTTCAGCCTTACATCCAATTACATTGCCAGGCAACAGCTGCTGTCAGGCCTAAGTGGATCCCGGGATTAATCCACGATCAGTCAAGACACGCATTTATTCACCTTCCCTCACAAGAGTAATGGGATTTTTTTTAATTTTATTTTTTTTTTCTGGGCCCGGCTTAATTCCGTAGATGAGGCTGACACTGAATTAAAGCTGCTTATCCCGGCTGGTAATGAGGAGGTGAGACCCCAGGGGAGAGGGGAGGTGAGGGGGGCGCAGCAGGGACAGAATCCGGGATTAGAAACCCTGGCGGGGAGGGAAAATCCCATAAAATAAGAGTTAAAAACCCGAGTTCAGACTCAGCTTTTTCTGGGCATTACACAGATCCCAGATGTTGCTTGGGCTGCTGTCCTCACACATTTGGGGTCACCAGATGTCGTGGGGCGAAGCTGGGCGTGTCCCAATTTCAGGAACACTGAAATGAAACTCACACCGTGGCTGGTTTAGAAAACTCCTCCTTTAATTCAATCTGACTCCAGTATTTATAGATATGTACAGAGGCCAAGAGATTGGCTGGACAGGTCGCCACCTCTCCAACCTGGATGGTGGACATCACCATCGATCATTTCTTCTCTCACAGGAGAAGAATGCAAACATTCTAAGAATAAACATTGTTTACATGAAGCTGCGTGAGAAAACTTCTGCACAGAGACAGAAAGGCAGAAAACTCAGGGCAACACCCAAGTGGGAAAGTGCTGAAATTCCGCAGATTTCCAGACCGGGAGCTGTGGGATCCTTCCCCTGGCCCCGCTGCTCCTGATGTGGGCTGAGATCCCCCAAGGGTCACTGAAGGACATTCCAGAGAAACTCTTTGAGCTCAGCCATTGTTTCTCAGCTTTTCCCTGGCACAAACAGATGACATTTTCGAGTGGGGAAAGGTCTATTAATCTATTATTAATTAATATTCCATCTGCCTCCTGGGAGGCCGAGGGGAGCGTTTGAAGCCATCTGGTTTCTGGCTGCTCTGGAGCAAAGCCATGGTCTGCTGTCTGCTCCTCAGAGTGGTCAGGAGATGGAGATGTGAGCCCAGGCCAGCTGCCCCAGTGTCCCCAGTGCCACCAACCAGGCCGAGCCCCAGCTCCACAGGATCCCACGGCCCCCCATTTGTCAAAAAATCCAGGGTTTTGTGGGATTTCTGCCCCTCTTTTCCTGGACAAGGGGGCTGCTGGGAGGGTTTTCTCTCTGAGCAGTGCAGGGAGGTGTGACACCCTGAGCACTGCAGGAGCTGTGACACCCTGAGCTGTGCAGGAGCTGTGACACACTGCAGGAGCTGTGACACCCTGAGCACTGCAGGAGCTGTGACACACTGCAGGGGCTGTGACACCCTGAGCTGTGCAGGAGCTGTGGCACTGCAGGAACTGTGACACCCTGAGCTGTGACACCCTGAGCTGTGCAGGGAGCTGTGACACACTGCAGGAGCTGTGACACCCTGAGCAGTGCAGGGAGGTGACACCCTGCAGGAGCTGTGACAGCCTGAGCACTGCAAGAGCTGTGACACGCTGGTTTGCTGCTGGAGCAGGGAAGGGCTGAGGATGGCAGGGATGTGACATCACCGCTGATGTCCCTGCTGTCCCCGGTGTCACAGCCCCCAGCAGTGACTCTGCCCTGGGTTGAGAGGAGATCACGGCCTGCCGGGGGGGATTTTTGGGATTCCAGCTGTGCCAAGGCAGCGGTGCTGCGGAGCTCCAGCTGTGCTGAGTGTCCCTGAGGGGAGGCTGTGGCCACACCTCCCCGGCCTGGTTAAATCCCATAAACCGCCCAGACCTGCCAGAAACCACAAAAACCTCCAAAACCCCGGGGCAGCATCCTTGGGGACACTCTGAGGGCAGGATTGGTGTGACTGGTCACACCGTGGGGTTGTTCTCTCTGCTCGACCTTTCTCTGCATGTGGATGGAACCCAAAATTTGGAGTGATTTTCACCTCCTCCGCTGGGCTTTGCCTCCAAAAATCATCACCCAGCTCAGAGCTGGAGGCTCAGAGGCAAATCCTTCACCCCAAACTGCCCGTGGCGTGGAGGAGGCTGGAGGAACCGTCAGGATTTTGGGATTCCGGTGGGAAACAGGAGCTGTGTCCAGGAGTGTGGGATCCCTTCCTGCTCTGCTGAATTCCCTCCCTGCCCAGCTCCAGCACTGCTCTGCACTTCCAGCATTTCCAGCGCAGGGATTTCACCCCTTAAATCACTCGTCCCCCCTAAATCACCGCAGCATTCCCTGAATTCCCTCCCTGCACAGCTCCAGCACTGCTCTGCACTTCCAGCATTTCCAGCATTTCCAGCGCAGGGATTTCACCCCTTAAATCACTTTCCTCCCCCCTAAATCACCGCAGCAGGCTGCAGCAGAATCCTGAACGAGGCACCAGGCAAAGCCGCCGCTGCTCCGAGCGGGATTTACATAAACCGAGCACTAAAAACCCCTAATATTTAAAGTGTTATAACAAAGCAGAATAAAACCTCCTCTTTGGAGCTCTATGACAACCCCATGAATATGTAAATTAGAACGCAAAGACAATTTTCTACTGGCTCCCGGTAAATATTGAGGCAGAGCTGCGGAGCATTAAGTGGCAGATTTAGGTCCGGGTTCATTCCTTTTTTATTTATTTTTTTTTAAATGCCACACTTAGAGACCAATTTGATTGTAATGCGCCGAACCTACCGAGGATTGCGGCCAGCTGATGGCATTGTTAAATCATACTTATTTTGGCATTTCTTATTGAAAGCAATAGAAGAGCAACCAGTGGTGATAAATTTGTTTGTGGAGAGCAGCGTTGCTTGTCAGAGTTGTACACTGTTGTAACTAGGGTAAAATTACACTATAAATTTGCAGGTTTATTGCCCTTTTTCTTCCTTTTTTTTCTTTTTTTTGGTGGGGTTTTTTTTTTTGTTCGTTTCTGTTTTGTTGTTGTTTTAGTGACCTGCTTTTCATATTCTACGTGCAAAGGTGCTGTGGCAAGAGAGAATTGTAAAATCTGGGGTGGCTGTGCAGAGGTTTGGGATGTCCCGGGTGCCTTCACTGAATTCACCTTCTTCTGCCCCAAAAAATGGGATCTCCCAGATGCCTTCATTGAATTCACCTTCTTCTACCCCAAAAAATGGGATGTCCCAGGGGGAAAGATTAATTAATTCACCTTCTTCTGTCCCCCTCCCAAAAATGGGATGTCCTGGGTGCCTTCACTGAATTCACCTTCTTCTGCCCCCCAAAAATGGAATCTCACTGGTGCCTTCACTGAATTCACCTTCTTCTGCCCCAAAAAATGGAATCTCACAGGTGCCTTCACTGAATTCACCTTCTTCTGCCCCCAAAAAATGGGATCTCCCAGGTGCCTTCACTGAATTCACCTTCTTCTGCCCCAAAAAATGGGATGTCCCAGGTGCCTTCACTGAATTCACCTTATTCTGACCCTCCAAAAATGGGATCTCCCAGGTGCCCTTATTGGATTCACCTTCTTCTGCCCCAAAATAATTCCTGGATGTGGCACTGAGAGCTCTGGGCTGGGGAAATGATGGGGATCAGACACAGCTTGGACTCCACCTTGGAAGCCTTTTCCAGCCTCAGGGATCCTGGGATTTCCCCACTCACCTCCCTGGGCCCAGGCTTCACCTGCTGCCACCGTGTGCCACTCCTGTGCCACTCCTGTGCCACTCCTGTGCCACTCCTGTGCCATCCCTGTGCCATCCCTGTCCCACCCCTGTCCCATCCCTGTGCCATTCCTGTTCCCCTCCTGTTCCCTTCCTGTCCCATCCCTGTGCCCATCCCTGTCCCATCCCTGTTCCCCTCCTGTCCCATCCCTGTCCCATCCCTGTTCCCCTCCTGTCCCATCCCTGTCCCATCCCTGTGCCATCCCTGTCCCATCCCTGTGCCATCCCTGTGCCATCCCTGTGCCATCTCTGTCCCATCCCTGTCCCATCCCTGTCCCATCCCTGTCCCATCCGTGTGCCCACCCCGTGCCATCCCCGTGCCCAGCCTTCACCTTCTGCCACCCCCACGGCACAAATCCCAAGCTGAGCTCCCTCCCGGACAATTCCATCAGGCCGGATTTGCCCTTTGGGACCGGAATTTTATCTCCCAACTCTGTGAATTCCCATCCCGTGTGACCCTCCCTGCCTTAAGGAGGAGCAGCAAACTCTGGGAACGTCCAGTGTAAAATCCCTGGAATGTGCAGCTCACGGATCAGCTGCTCCTCCCGAGCCAGAGCACGAAAGCCAAAATTCAGAAGTGCTCCGAGCTGGAATCTCGGAGGATTTGTTGCATCCGAGGCGATAAACGGCTGCTGCAATTGACTGAGCGCCGCAGCACAGCAGTTTATTTTAATTACGCTGCGAAGGGAGGGATATTATTGTTCTTATGGCACGACATAACAAGGGAAGGAGAAGGGAAAATTGTATCCAGCTCTCCTCCTGAGAAGGTTTAGCAGCAGCATCTTGTTTATCACGGAGGGCTCAGGGCAGCGGGATCCAGAAATAAAACATGAGGAGGAACAGGTTTAGGGAGGAGATAAAAAAAACTCCCAAACCAACAACAACAAAATGAGAAAAAACACCCTAAAACCCAGAAATTAAATCAAATCCCATTGCCTCTCTCATCTTGGGCGGTGACTGGTTCTGCTTTCCTTGGCTGCAAAAGGAAATGTTGGAAAACCTGGAAGTTTTCAGGGCAGGAAGGGTTTGGATGGTGGGTGGAGAGGTTGGGAGGGGGCTGCTCCTGCTGCCTCCGAGTCCATCTGAAACCTGGGCTGGAACATCTGGGGGATTTAAAAAGTTTTGTCCAGTGTCCACAGAACTCACCAGCTCTCAGCTGATGCTGGGAAAGAGAAGGAAGTGGAGAAAGTTCTCAATTCCCAGTTAAATTGGGAATTTTGCTCCCTGTGCAGCTTTTCTCAGCAGTTCTCAGTTTGTCCTTGATCCCACCTGATTCCCTCTGGCTTCTCCCCGAGCCTGGCACACCCCCAGCTGTTCCCTGCATCTTTGGGAACGTTTCTCTGTGCCAAGAAATGAGGTTTGAGAGCGAACCCCACAGAAATCCTCCTGTCCAAAGGGAAATTCCCAGCGGGTTTTCCTGCCTGTGTCTGCTCAGCCCCGGTAAATCCGTGGGATTTCCAGCACCAGGAACAGCAAATCTGCCCGGCCTGGCAGCTCCAGCTGTGGCATTTGGTGGGAATTTGGTGGGATTTGGTGGGGTTTGGTGGGATTTGATGGGATTTTTGGTGTGCTGGCTGCAGCTGGGCATGTTTGGTTTTGGGAATGACACGGGGGAAGACATCGGGGTCACCGGGGCTGTGTCCCATCCCTCCAACAAAGGCAGGGAAAACCCACACGGGGCCCCCCAGGAGTGGATTCCTTTGGAATATTTCCATCAGGATTAGCACAGGCACCTGCAGGTTCCTCGGGAGCAGCAGCTCCAGCCAGAGGCTCAGGGAGCAAAACCTTTGTCTGATGGAATTCCAGCACCAGGGACAGCCCTGCTCCGGCTCTGCAGGGTGGAAATCGATGGGAATCTGGAGTTTTACTCCATCCAGGGATGAGCTGGCTCCAGCCCTGTGTGCACACACCACAGAGAGATCAGACACCCAAGGATCCCTCCCTGCTCCCAGCTCTGCAGGGTGGAATTTGGTGGGAATCTGGAGTTTTACTCCATCCAGGGATGAGCTGGCTCCAGCCCTCTGTGCACACACCACAGGCAGGTTTGACACCAAGGATCCCTCCCTGCTCCCAACTCTGCAGGGTGGAATTTGATGGGAATCTGGATTTTTGCTCCATCCATGGATGAGCTGGCTCCAGCCCTGCGTGCACACACCACAGACAGAGCTGGTATCCAAGGATCCCTCCCTTCTCCGGGCTCTGCAGGGTGGAATTTAATGGGAATCTGGAATTTTACTCCATCCAGGGATGAGCTGGCTCCAGCCCTGCGTGCACACACCACAGGCAGGTCTGACACCAAGGATCCCTCCCTGCTCCAGGGTGTCCCTGAGGAGCAGATCCCTCTCCAGCCCCAGAGCCAACACAAACCCCTCCTCGCTCAGATTCTCTCAATCATCTCCCTCACGCAGCGTTTAACCAACCCCCGTGTTTTCTATCACGTTTCTCATTCCTCTTTTATTTCATTTTTTTATTCTCCAGAGTGTAACTCCTGCCCGACCTTTGCCGTGGCTCTGCGTCCCTCCCCGGCTCCAGGAGGGTGTGAAGCGCTCCGGGATTTCTGGAGAACGGCGGGGGGAGAGACTTTGTGTGCTGCGGAGCGCCTCCCGGTAATCCCAGCGCCGCGGATCCAATTTCAGATAAAGCGACTCCTCTGGAGGAGTGGAATGAGCCCCAATGAGCCCCAATGAGCCCCTGCTCGCTGCCATCCTCACCCCGGGCGGCGTGCGGGGGCTCAGCTGCGGATAAAGACGTGTCGGTGGCAAATGGGAAACGCACGGAGCTTGTCTGAAACCCGGGATACAATAAATTCCGAGAGAGAGAGAGAGAGAGAGGAGCCGTGTCTGGAGCTCCAGAGCTCCAAATCACTTCAGTCCTTTGGCTTTGTAGTGTAACAAAGGCCGGGAACAGAGGCCGTTACTCGGGCTGGGCTGATCCTCCTGCATCCCGCTCGGCTCAGGATGTTCTGGGGCTCTGTGAGGAGGGAAAAGCTCTGTCCGGCTCAGGATGTTCTGGGGCTCTGTGAGGAGGGAAAAGCTCTGTGTTCTGTGCTCAGGATGTTCTGGGGCTCTGTGAGGAGGGAAAAGCCTCTGAGTTCAGCCCCAGCTTCGAATTCCTGGCAAATATCGCTCCGAACAGTCACGGACGCAGAATTCAGGATTCTTCTGAGTTGGTTTCTGAGACGTTTCTGGCCCCTCCCCAGCCTGAATCAATGTGTGACCTCAGTGAAATCCCAATTCCACTTGGGGAGGTTCAGCTCCCCAGAATCTTCTCCTTCCCTTGGCGCTGACAGCAAGGAAAAAAAACCCAGAAATGGATATTTAGGATTCTCTGACATCCTTCCCCTAACATTGAACCAAAGTCAATTGTCTCTCCCAACTTTAAAAACCCAGAAATGGATATTTAGGATTCTCTGGCATTCTTCCCCTAACATTGAACCAAAGTCAATTGTCTCTCCCAACTTTAAACTGAGTCAACATTTTTTTAAAAGATAAAACATTTCTATTTAAATCTTTACCTGAATTTGCCGTCCTGAAGTTCGGGGAGATACAAATATAGGTTTTGTCACTGTGTGAGCAATGTTAGAATCAAAGGTAATAAACCCATTGATCTCCAGTAAGACAATATTAATATTACCATACAGCTTTTATAATTAATTTGCTGCCAGATGAAAGGGAAACACGAGGCCCTTTTAATGCTGGTGATTAAAGGAAAAAGTAAACCTTTGAAAGGCGGATTTGCATGTACAACATGTTGCACTAATTCCAGCAGAACAGGGGGAATTGTTACTGTGCAGCCGGAGTCACATTGCAGAGTTTGGGATCAAAGAGCTGCTGACTTGGGGGAGAAAAGCCTGGGCAGAGTTGGGATATTCTATTTGGGATATTCTGTTTCAATTGGGACGTTGAGGAAGGTTTGTAAACTCCTGTTGTGCCTTGGTTTGGTGTTTCTGTTCATTTTAGGGCAGAGTTCGGGGCAAAGAGTTGTCCACATTTACAGAAATGTCCAGAAAAACTGTTCTGGGTTGGTTTGTTGTTTCTGTTCATTTCAGGGCAGAGTTTGGAGCCAAAGGGGTTTCCACATTTACAAAAATGTCCATAAAAACTCCTGTTGTGCCTTGGTTTGGTTTTCCTGTTCACTCCAGGGCAGGGTTTGGGGCAAAGGGGTTTCCACATTTACAGAAATGTCCATAAAAACTCCTGTTGTGCCTTGGTTTGGTGTTTCTGTTCATTTCAGGGCAGAGTTCGGGGCAAAGAGTTTTCCACATTTACAGAAATGTCCATAAAAACTGTTCTGGCTTGGTTTGGTTTGGTTTTCCCCATTGACTGGGGCTACAGGAAAGTTCATTTACAGGGATCAATATCCCTTTTCCTCCTCCTGCCCCGGGAGCACCTCCCGCAGTCAATAGCAATTACAGACACCGGCAGGGACAGGATATCCATGGAGGGGAATCCGGGGATTTCCACCTGCCCCAGGACAGCTGCTGGTGGTGAAATCCCAAATTTGGGGAGGAAATCCCGGCTCCAGAGGGGATGGGGACAGGAGCAGGGCTGGGGCTGCAGTGGGGGAGAATTCGGGGACCAAACTGGGACCAAACTGGGACCAAACTGGGTGTGGAGCCACAATCTGGGGCAGGGGATTCCTCCAAATACTGCAGGAATCAGCTCAGTTTTGTAATTAGGGAGGGGGGAGTGGTGCAGATAATTAATGAGTGACGTAGATCATTCAGGAGTGACGTGGATAACTCATGAATCACGTGAATAATTAATGAGTGGCATGGATAACTCGTGAATGACGTGAATAATTAATGAGTGGCATGGATAACTCGTGAATGACGTCAATAATTAATTAGTGACATGGATAACTTGTGAATGACGTGAATAATTAATGAGTGACGTGGAAACTCGTGAATGACGTGAACAATTAATGAGTGATATGGATAACTCGTGAATGACGTCAATAATTAATTAGTGACGTGGATAACTCGTGAATGATGTGAATAATTAATTAGTGACGTGGATAACTCATGAATGATGTGAATAATTAATGAGTGGCGTGGATAACTCACCAGTGACACGGACAATTCATGAGTGGTGAGGATAATTCGTGCAGGGCTGGATAAATCTGGGGTTAAATCCGTGCTTCAACGGGCCCTGCGCTCTGTGAGGAGGAAGGAGAGATCCCATTCTGGTTTCCAGGCCAAGGTCCTGGCCCAGCTCATCCTGACGGGCTCTGGATCCTCAGGATCCAACCCTGGAATTCCCAGCACCTATAAAAAAACTCCCCACGAAGTTCTGGGGACCCTCCTCAGGAAACTGCTGCTGTAATTTATCCGTTTTGGCCCTGAGTTCTCCTCCCCTCACCCCTCAGACCCAGACAAAGCCCAGCTTTGTTCTCCTGTGCCACAAAAGCTGCTCCAGAGCCCGGCCCGGGTGTTTTATTCTGTCAGCCACATGTTTTATTCATGTGTCACTCTCCTGTTCATCGCTAAGGGTTTACAAATGCTTCATCAATTATTAAGGGCCTGATACCTGCTCGGGGCTTGTTGTTGTTGTTGTTGCTGTTGTCTCTTTTATTTTTTTTTTTCTGATTTTTTTTTTTTTAACATAAAGAGGTGTTGGGAGGGTGGAGGAGAGAGCTACGAATGTAAGGAAACAAATTAAAATAGGAATTCAATAATTCAGCGGCGATTCGCAGGGAGTTGATGTCTCAGGGAGAGCAGCTGCGGCGGAGATAATTGAATTAAGGGTTTGTGCTCCGAGCTCAGCAAAGGGGGAACGCACACGAGGAGGAATCCAGGAATGGCACAGCCGGGTGTGGAATGCCAGGATGAGGAATGAGGGTGATGAGGGTGAGGATCCCGTCACTCCAGGAATGACAGGACACCAGCCCAGCCCTGGTTCCCTGCCTGAGGTGTTTTAGTTTTCTGGAATTCTTTTCTCAGGGAATTTTCTGTAAACGGGAGAAATGTTTTTGTAGCTGTAACTTTGTTATTCATTCCTTTCCCTAGGAGGGATTTCTTCTGGATGTCCCTCTGCTCTGACAATTGTGAGTGAAGAGGTTTTGTCTTTTGTCACCAGCCAAAATGGTTGGTGTGAAACTGTATAAAAGGGAGACACATCCCAGAAATCAAGGAGTCATTTTCAGCCTCCTGAAGTTCAAAGTCTGAGTCGTCGTGGTGTAAAACAGCGTCACCCCAGGAGTGTGCTCAGCCCTGTGCCACAGCCGGGTGGGAAATTCCAGGATGAGGAATGAGGATGATGAGGGTGAGGATCCCGTCGTTCCAGGAATGACAGGACACCAGCCCAGCCCTGGCTCCGTGCCTGAGGTGTTTTGGTTTTCTGGAATTCTTTTCTCAGGGAATTCTCTGTAATCAGGAGAAATGTTTTTGTAACTGTAACTTTGTTTTTTATTCCTTTCCCCAGGAGGGATTTCTTCTTGCTGTCCCTCTGCTCTGACCAATGGGAGTGAAGAGGTTTTGTCTCTGTGTCACCAACCAAACTGGTCTGTGTGAAATTGTATAAAAGGGAGACACATCCCAGAAATCAAAGAGTCATTTTCAGCCTTATGAAATCAGAGTCTGAGTCGTTGTGGTGTAAAACAGCGTCACACCAGGAGTGTGCTCAGCCCTGTGCCACAGCCGGGTGGGAAATTCCAGATGAGGAATGAGGGTGATGAGGATGATGAGGATGAGGATGATGAGGATGAGTATCCCATCATTCCAGGAATGACAGGACCCTGGGAGTGTGCTCAGCCCTGTGTCACAGCCGGGTGGGAAATTCCAG